>JAYRBW010122247.1:0-16906 GCA_036023295.1 Invenusta paracnida
ATAGTCAGTAGTATATAAATTTTATCGTCAACTATTTTTTAGAGTGGGGGTTCTTGCCGCTTGCTCTATATTCTTTGATTATAGCCAGACAACGAGAAACGACCAGTTCGTCGAAGATACGCCAAGAAACGTCACGAAGACAGGAACGCAAAATTTTGGGAAACCGACGAAAACAAAAATAAATGGTTAGAAAAAAACAGAAAAATGGCGGTGCGTGCCTACAAATTCGAATGATTTAATGATTTGTATAAGAGATTTGACAATCAGTTTCAAAGACATGACTGACACACAAAGAAATCAGGGGAAGATCGCTTTTGATAAATCAACGCATTTAATGCCAACAGCATATATGCCAGATCAGAATTGGGCATTATGGTTACATCGGTTGGAAACTTACTTAGAAAGTCGGAATCTGAGTGACGCTCAAAGACGAATGATATTAATTTGAAGCTTGGGAGACGTGGCTTTACAGACGTCATTCACAGTTGACCCAAGACTAGAGGAACAAACATGCGCCGAAATGGTCAAAACTTTAAAAAAAATATTCCAAGAATCGGAAGAAGATTTGTTACGCAAGACAAAAATGTCAAAATACGACTCAAAAATGCACACAGACCAATTGGACGTGTACTTCACATGAGTCTGCATAATGGCCCACCATGCATTTCCCCAACACAGACGAAATTTTCTTGATGAAATGGTATGAACCGATTTGGTTGGCTTTGCTATCACTAAAAGAAACACTGATGTGTCGTAGTTATAATAATGCTAATCAGGCGTTAAAAGACGCAAAAAGGGTCACCGTGGCGCAAGAGTTGTAGACAGACGGGGACAAGATCTGTCCCAGTTAAAAATTCGTCGACGACCCAACCACTATATATTAATATTTGCCCCTTTGGCCCAACGAAAGTTTGCAAGGTTTTTAGCGCATTTGCTAACAAAATATTACCAACCATTTGCCTACATTTTACCACCTAAATACTTAATACTAGGTCAATTAACCAACCAAATTCAAACTAATATACCACCCATAAACCGGCCATTATCTAACCTTGTAACCATTAAGAAACAGTTTACCACCACATTAGCATTTTAGAAATATTAACTGCATCAAATTATAATGTTGTCAATGTATACATACGCCACTCCACTGAGTAATCAATATTAGATAGATAGCAATGGGAATCTAACCCAAAAAAGAAAACATTACAGCATGAAAATCCAAATGCAAAATCGATATTTGTTAGAAAAGCTTTATCAATGATCAGGGCAAAATATGTTCTAACAATAAAGACACTTGAAAAATAACAAATCACTATAACAGTAAGAATACTATCGAGAATGAATGATTTCTCCGATTTAAGTCCAACCTATTCAATACCTACATTGCAGAATACATTTAAAGTTGGTCATAAACTCAATGCAACATTAAAATAGCTTATAATCACACATCCTTTTGTCTAGCTGTAAAAAGTACAGAAATTGAGATTATACTATGGTATTCAATTTTACATTTAATATTCATGAAATAATTCTTACATAAAAGTATACATATGGTTACCTACTCATAAAATAATGTAAGTACAACAATATTAACGAATATTAACCGCATGCCAACATCTAAAGAACTCAGCGAATACGCGATCGATAGAGGCACGTTCGTGCTACAGATGCGGCTCGAGGTGCACAACGCGGAATTCAAAATGCAATTGATGTGGTAAGATCGGCCATTTTGCGAGTTTATTTCGCTCATCTAAACCTAGAAAGACTGTTTCTCATCTAAATAACACATAATACCAAAGATAATTATATATTTATAATTCTATATCATTCTATGTAATGTATATATGTATACATTCTTATATAATCTTTGGATAATACTGACAATTCATATTCTATGTTTGTCTTAAATTTAGAAAATGTTAACTCTGTAATTAGAGATGTTCTTTTAAATGGTCAAAATGTGAAAATGTATACTGATATAGAAAGTGAGATTAACGTTTTTCCAAAATGCCTTTTTCAAAACTTCAAATTTAAACCTACTAATGTAACAGTGAGGGCTTGAGGTAATTTTGAAATAGAAGTAGTGTGAAAATGTATCTTACCTATTACCCACTAGAATGTTTATTTCACTGATATTTTTATGGTTTAAATGTACCCACTTCAACACTTCCACTTTTTACTGACAAACTTTACAAACAGCTAGGAAAAATTTCTGAACTATTTTACTAATTTACTCGTACATTGTATACTATTTTTTTATACAATTTTATAAAAGCCTATAAGTCATTTAGTAGGTAGGGTTTTATAAATTAATAACATCCATTCTGTAAATTTAAAAATACTTTTCCATAGCTTCTTATTTGTACTTCCTGGGTTGCACTTTTTCATAATCATATTTTATAGATGCATTCATCTTATGTAACGTATTAATACATATACTCTCAGTTCTATACTTATACTGCTAGTCATATCGTTATTTAGTTGTACTTATTACTATACTTCAAACTTACCCATTTTCTGCCTCAATTACCTATGTATGTTACCTACAGGTCTTTTAAACTCGTTGAACATTATTTTTTACCATTTTTAACTTTACTTTTCTGTACATACTTGTGATTCCCTTCTCATTACGCTTTATTACTATATTATATTCTATCATGAATGCTATTTTTATAATTAATATATATAATTTGAAAATACTTCATAATTATGATCGCTTTTTATGTTTATACCTAAGTTATGTTCATATGTGTTTGTATGTGTTAATTATTTTCATAATTAAGAGGTCGCTTAAGAGCTCTATATGGCAGCTTTCAATACGGTCCCTAAAATACGGCTGTTTAGATTCGAACGGTCGTAATACGGTCACATATAGAGGTTTTTAGCCGCTATAGATACAGCCTCTTTTCCACGCAAATTCGGACGCATAGAGTTTACAGTGTACAAAATCTACATAGTATTCATATATCTATGATTTATATAGTCTTAAAATAATTGAATCCAAACTATTTCGTACTACTTGTTTTTCCCTCATATGCAAAATTTTAAAATACTATATATTGAAATAATATTGTGAATAATAATAGGTGTACGTACAATCTCTGTGTTATGATATGTATATATATATAAAACAATATTATTACAAACACGATTATTTATTATATTAATCAGGCAAAATCTCATCCATAAAATTCATAATTTAAATATCAATAAAATAAACATATTTATGCTTAACATAAACTGACGAAAAAAGATAGTCCATAATTTATGATATACACTTGTACATATTATGTACCTATACGTCCTAATAATAACAATAGTAAAAATTCAGTTAAAAAAATATAACAATCACAGTTTGCGCAAAACAAATTGAGTGCACGAGGGATGAAAAAATAGTAGTTTAAACAAAGTTGAAGTATGAAAGTATGTATATTCAGCAGGTAATGTAATATGTATATATAATGACCAATGTTAATCTAGTCCGTATTAAGGATGAGACAAGCACCCTGGAGTACCCAGTGACTTGGATGGTCAGAGGTGTGCAGATCAGCCTCAAACACAAGGCCAACACCCATCGCATTCCGGCGCATCGAGGTGACATAGACTGGCGTCCGGAAAGTGTTCTGCAACTTCAGACGGTGTGCCTCGATGGGAATCACCTTCAATACTGGCAATTCCTGGATCAACTCCTTTGGCTTCTGGCGCACGAGGCAGCCATCAATGTTGTCCCAACCCGCGCCTTCGAGGAAGAGGCCGTGCACAAAACAGCCCTGATGGGCCCTCTCAGTCACATCTTTCGCCGTTTGATAGGCCGTCACTGAGGTGTACAGGGTCGACTTGTCCAGAGGCCAACCGTTCTTCCGGCACGTGGCCTGGACCATAGCAGTCAAATACGACTCAGGAATGTGTAGGCCTGAGAGCCACATCACATTCGGTTCACCGTTCTCCAACTATTGACGCGAAGAGAAAAGTAGGCACTTAATGTAATGGTAATTTATCTATTAAACGAGGATTATTTCATAATCGTCCACTCCCTAACAAGCACTTATGCCAAAATTCTAGTTAAAAACAAGCATTCATGTGCCATTAAATGATGTATATATATAGTTTTAATTTATTCAATGGTTATTAATATATTATCGTTTATAAGTCATAAATATCGGAAGCGCACTAACCAAATATCTGAAACAGAATAAGAATAAATAATAAAAATTCTGAATAATTTTTAAATTTACAATAACCCGTAAAGTAATTTAGTAATACTATTATATAGATTCAAAAGTAAGACATTTCTTTTTAATTCAATAAATGAACTGACTATAATTTACAAAGTTATCAAAATTCCTTCTACCATAGTATGCATGAAAAAGCTGACATAGTTTCAGCACTATAATCAGTTAAGAACGTTATATTAATATAAACTAACCATAGCATAATTTGTTTTCCCCCTAATAACTACTAAATTGTAATACTATGATATTCGAACTAAACTCTTCTTTCAATCCTAGAAATGTTAAACATATAAGTACATATAGTGTGCACTAAGCATGATCATAAGCGCCCGAAAAATATTTAACACTTAGTTATTCTCTTGCTCTATCTATAGAGCGGAATTGCACTGATATAACGTTACGAAGTTTTCTAATAAGATAGGCGCTATAATAATAAAATAAGCATATTTACCGAAGATATCGGATAAAGTTTATCTAGATTGGAATCCTGACATTAAACGGTTTTATTTTAATTGGACATGAGTTTCAAATTTAGGCAGAAGGTCCGCGTCTGTCACTCTGTAGATTGCGCACATATTATATATTAAGGCGGAATTCCGCCAACCTGTCTAATAATTACGAAATATTATTAATTACTTACGAATATATCTAAAATTGAAAGTAGTACGAAACTTTTGTGCATTACTTATCATATGAATCTAATAAAATGATAAATAATGTAATATACATAATATCTAACTATGTCTATGATGCTTACCCAGGTTTTGTACTGATCATTCCTATCACGGAAGTGGTTCATCCAGTTTGCCAGAGACTTTAGCGTCACTGGTGCCAGTTTCCTCCATATTCCAGGAATCTGACCGTTAAAGAGCGACTTTGCAACATCATCCAGCTCCTCGGACATCCCCACTTCGCCCACTAAAGCACGCTTCAGGGTCGACAGAGATCTACGCATGCGCTCAATGAGAAGATTAAACCGCTCCAACTCCTGTAATACAAGATTGGACGCATTATATAAAAGTGAGCAAAAATAAGTATGGGTAAGTAACCGAATAAGCTTTAAATACAACACATTTCTACGAAGAAATCCTTTAAAATTATGTCTTGTCGGGACAGTTTTTATTTGAATAAATTTTTCTAAAAAGTCGCTAAATCAATGAAGTAGCTACTCAACCTTGTTTCACTCATCCGATGTGAAAACTCGCAGCGGATAATGTTATATTTTATAACATAGTATGCTAATTAAGGAATTTATGGAAAAAAGTAGCATAGACAATATAATAAAATGCAGAATAAAATCCTACAGAGTATGACAGTAAACCATTTTTTAGAAAGCAGAAGAAGATCGTATCAACATAAAATCGTATGAAGAGCGTTATTTCTATAGAATCTTATGTAGGTGTAAAGCGGAAACCGAAAACGCATAGCGTGCGGTAGGTTTCCCAGAGAAATAATAAATCATGTTCATTTGAGGAAAATTAAGAACGTTAAGAACATTAAGAAAAGACAAAGAACGAGAAATGACCATCCGCTTGATTGACAGAATTATCTCTTAAACCATGACCCCTTCTGAACTGCTACGCTTTAATAAATGATTTTATGATAATATATATAATATGTACATGTAAAATGAAATCTATGCTTTCCCTTTTATTTATACTAATATTTAAATCTATAGCTTGTTTTTTCGTTATTAAAAATAGGAACCAAACTATTTTTAATATTAACAATGTAGTTTACCTTCTTAACAATGCATGGCCAAACGTTAGAAATTAGTAGAATATTTCCTAGCTTTAGTTTCTTTTAAAATAAAATAAATGTCAGTTATTACTATAATATGACTCGGTCTTTATATTATATTGACCAATATTGATGAAACAAAAATTATTTATATACTAAAAGTTGTCATTTATATTTTTCGACACAAAAAATAAAAACCTTTGCAAGTAGAATGTTATGAAATGAAATAACTATTTAAGTATAAGAAAGAAAAAACGACAGAATCATATTTAAGATCATAATTTTAATAGAAAGGGTGTAGGATCATACCTGCAAAAGGACAACAGTAGTTGGCGAGATATCGATACCCAGCTTCTTCCGGATCTTGTCAAGATCGAACTCTTCCGGAAGAGTGTTAAGAATGCCATCAGCAACCTGAGAGATGAACTCGTCACGACTGATACCGCCGCTCACTTCGCCCGTCTGAGGCTGGAGTTCAATCAACTTGGCCCACATTTCCTTGGCCGCTGTTGTGTAGTAGCCGATCTCAGCATTGGGATGAAGACCAAAAACCTCTGGTGTGTTCGCCAATGGCAGCGTCTCAATGTAGTCTGTCGGGTCGGGTATTGGGGCCAGATGAGGTTACATGTATGCATACTATTCACAGGTACGTATAGTACTCGCCCTGTAACTGTTTCGCAAGCAAGTTCGACAATTTCTAGAAATAGTGCCTTGTCATTGGTCTACTTCCTCCTGTGATTAACGTTAATTTTTAGCACATCGATAGGTGATGTTCAAAAGTCTTAGATCAAAAGTTATCGATCTAGTCTACATGTACAACAAAAAGTGTAGCTCATACAGCTCGGAATATTAAAGATATCTACATCTTTAACAAAACTTACAACGTGCATATTTTGAATAACTCTTCAATAACTTGTGGTTGGTTATATCTAAAATTGATTCTAATCTATCTTATGAAATGCATTATTTAATCTTTACTATTTGCATGTATATTATTATTAGATTTAATACATTCATATCTATCAACATTTTCGTTTTTGCAGTTTATAATAATTTTAAAATGTAACTATATAGTTAGTTAGACAACATATCACAAATGGATGTAATATCGCAAAAATATGCCAGGTTTTCTTAGCAAACAGAAAGTATACATATTTATAAAATGGTTTACATAATATATATATATAGATTATAATTATCTAGAAATCTACAATAAAATGAAGCCCTAAAGAAATAAGAAAATACTACTTAAATTAGTGCATGTAATTCCTATTAAGAAAAATTATATAATAACCGTATTTGAAAAATGGTTTTGGAGAGCACTGACACCAGAGGTACAACAATAAACTAACATTTCATAGGACACCAACAATTGCAAAACTAAAATATGAAATAATACACTAAAAAAATTGACTAATCAAATAAAAAAACCCAATAAAATTAAATACATGTAAGGATGATCTTACTATTTGTACTTATATAACAAACAGGAATACAGTATTCATAATCTTAGCATAATCTTATAGCATACGAATAATTTAAAGCATATAACAACATCAAAAGGTATGTTTCAGTGCATGTATATATGTATAACTAAAGGGGAAAGACGATTCCTATTTACAGGTATAAACGAACACAAAAATAATACACATTGTTGGAAAATTTGGGATACCAAAGTGTATTTGGGTGTTCTGCTAAGTGCATTATGATAATACCTATATACTTACGAATTGCCACTGGTGAAGCCAATCGTTTAAAACAAATGTGTTACAAAATATAGAATAGATTTTACATAAAATAAAATCAAAGTAACATTTTACTTGAAACACTTTTAATAATAGATATTCAAATATACCCATTATTAAGGCAACAAGAGGATTACGCTTTCTATTACCTATAAATGTATAATAAATGGTATTATGATATATTATACCTACCGAGTAAAATATGCAAAAATGAACGAATTGTTTCTAATAATAATCAAATTTCTTTTCAATAAAGAATATTGTAAAATTTTCAACATTTCTTTTTTAATATTAGGTTTTGAAAATATATAATGTGTTAAAACTATTAACTCCAAAAAACTCTCAATATCCAAACATTTAGTCTTCATTGTAATTATAGCAGAGGCACAATTTGTTTCGCTAATCTTGATCCTTTCCCTACATATTTACATTGATATTTTAGACCATAACTTATATTTTTTCGTTTTAAAAAAAATAGGAACTATAAATTAGTTTAAATATTAACATTGTCTGTAACCTTTTTTGGACTATATAAACAAACGTTAGTACTTAATAGTACATATATTACCTAGCTTTAGCTGCATTTAAAAAGACAGGTATATTATAATATGTATTAATTATAACTCTAATATTATTTGGCATTTATGTATATTGTATTGACCTATATCATACAAAACAAAATTTATATCATACAAAAGCGTTATTATTATTTCTCATTTCTCAACATCAAAATTACAAGCAGTTACAAGTAAAAAGATAAGTAAAAAATCCATGTACTTAACACATATTCATAATATGGAAAAAGTCAGTGAAAAGAAACCATAGAAAAAACAAAATGAAGTTGGCATAGTAATGTAAACATAAATGAATAGTGAGATATTGAAATCCTAAAATAATTCCAGAAATGTGAAAACTAAATTAAGAAATTTGTATAAAAACAGTTTCAAAAAGATTAATTTACTGAAAAACACTCAGAATGGTCATGCAGCACGCAAACGTTTCTCCCCTTACCGATATGTGTGACATAGAATTCTGGGGCATCCTCATAAAATGGGATAATTTTCTTTTCTGGGATCAGAATATAGAATGAATCAAATAAGCTTTGTATAAACAATAAAATGTGGGTTGCCATATAATATGCTATGGTTGGTTCATCATTTATAGATAAGTACAAGACCTATCATTAGTTAGATATTATTCAATGTTAGAGGGCTTCAATAAATTCAGGATTCAACGACATTAATGAAAAATGCATTTAATGCGTTTTTATTAAAATAATAATATATATAAGATTTTGTCTAAAGCAGAATACATATCTCATTTTTATATGACAAAATAATATATGTATATAAAAAGACTTGTTTAAATACGTGACGTCAACAAAAGAGGCAATTGAAGCGCATAAAAATTACAATTAAAACGTAGACATCATATACAAATAGTTGCGCTGTACCTGACAGTCAACATTTATATTTATAAAATTTATAAAATTTTATAACTTAACATAAATTGATATTTTATAATTCAATTTTAGTCAAATTATTATATTGGTATCTCTTAATATTAGATGATGCTACTTTATCAAAATAAAGTACTGCTACTGTAGTGAAAGTTTACCACAACATATCCTTATCAACAAGAATATTAAAAACCTATGAGCCCACTCACGTTTTCAATGATGTATCATTCACCTCTATAAGTTCAGCCGTTTAGGCTGTATATTTGATTGAAAGTTTTGTTTTTGAACAGCTTATTTATGTAAATAATTATATTACAAAATAACTAACTAAATAAAATACTACGCTACTAATCATATATATAAATAAACAGCTGATTTCAAAAAATTTCTAAAACGTCTCATATTTCGAACTGATCAATCAATTCAGCATAAATTTGGCATAAATAGTCCAGCCAACAATAAAAGCCCATATTATGCAAATTTGAAATTAATATCGGCTAACGTTATCGTGATGTTCATGTTTAGTGAGCTTTTTTGTTGGTTTTCATTATGGCTGTGATAAAAAGATTTTGATTTTTCTAAATTGTTAGAATTTGTTTTACATTTTTATGTTGTATTACTTTTGTGTTTATAACCATTTTGTGTATGCAGACTATTTATCACTTTTTATTTATACTCATTATGTGTACAACTTTTGGTTTCTCACTCATTATATACAGGGATAGCTGGTTTCTCTTCTCTATAGATATTATTAACGCAATACAGTTTTAAATAACGACAACAATACGTTCCTGCGTCAGATTCATTTTATAAAAAACATATAAATAAAAAGAAATAAAATTCAAGCTTGTTATGAAATGACAAATATTTTGAACTTTTGATATTTGAATTATGTAGCCAACAATAGAAATATAGACCTGAACATGTTGCCAGCACCTTCAATTCTTCTATTTTTCTTAACTGCATTAAATCTATGTGTAGGTTTTTATTTACATGTTTAGCCCACGAATTTATAGAAGCCCCCTCATAGTTCGTCTAAATCTATGAGACAAAACTAACTATGAAACCACTTTTATAGAAACTATAGAACGGTCCCAAATTATGATATAAATTTTGAAAGGAAATTGTACGTAAATTATTTCAAATATTACGAAATGTGTTTTTTCGATTCTAAACAAAGAATTATTTGGATATTGGATTGGTCAATAGTGCATTGAAATGAAATTTTCATCAGAAACTTGAATGTTCCCATATATCACAGAAATACAAATTATCATTTTGTCATTTTATCATTTATGTTAGGAACAAAATGCTATTAATAAAATAAAGAGTCAAAAGAGCTGCTGATCAATATCTTTATCGCACTAGCTTTCGAAGCTTTGCATATTTATTAGCGTTATGTATCCTTCGATAGAGCAAACCATTTTAAAATGTTTAATATTTACGATAATTTGCGTGTGTTTCTCGCTTATAGCATAAATGCATATTTCGTGCTCTAAAAGGAATAAGAGACTCAGAAATAAACTCACCAACATATTCATCCCTGCCCTCTCCTTCTGGTAGCTTATAGTCGACATCCTCACCGACATAAAAGTGGAAGGGCTGAAATGTGTCGAAGATGAAATCGCCGAAATACTCATCCATATAGGTACGCAGAACTCGCCGATCAAAGTCGTCAATCGCCCGTCCACCATACATCACCTCGCCGATGAGGTACTTAAGACTTCCCCAGGGGATCTTGATGTCCTTGAGCTCGTGTGCCTTTTGTAAGTAGGTGTGGAGGATCTGCATGCAGACACGGAAGTCCGACTCATTAAAGTCGTAAGGAATGTTCCAGCCAACTTTTCCGTATTTGCGGCGCTCCTGGACTACGGCGTGGAAGAAGCCCAAAGTAAAGACCAGTGGAGGAAATGCCTCGTGCGAGCAAGCCGTTAGCGCGTTCACAGATACCTAGTTGGTAGTACATATAAAAAATATGAGTAACTATAGAAACAGAAGACACTTAGAAATATAGTAAATTACATTACGCCATGACACTGGTTAATATATTATTCCCGAGGTTGAAAGCTGAATTGGAAATAAATCACAATAGGGTGAAGAGCTTACACATATAACTATGTTATCCGTTCATTTTGTTTGAATTTTGAGTACGTAAAATAAGTCTACTTCATAGAAATAAAGAAGTTTTCTAATCCATTTTTTTAATGCAAAAAGTAGATTCATATATAATTTTACAGAATTACAATAAACATTCAGAAAATTTAAAGGCTACATACGAACTATCAAAAATACTTTAAAATGCATATATAGGTATAAAATTCAATAATTTGAATAGTATCTAGTGAATAATAATTTTTTATCTTTAATTCCACTTTTTCAAACTGGACTACATATTTTAATTAAGTAGGCGATAACATTTCATTGCACTTTATTTATGTGTAGAAATTATTTTATTCTAAAAATCACTGTGCAATAATCGGTATGGAAAAGATACTGCCACTTCTATTATTTAATGTAAAATAATCTTTGAATTAAACACTGTAATTTATTATTATGAATTTACTCAAGTAAAAGTAACAGTTATTGTGATATATTATAGATACAATATCACGTATATTAGGTTAACTAACTTTTTCATAACAGTAAATTTCAAAATCTGCAATTTAAATAGGTAATACATATTTTATCTAAATTTCTCTCTATAAACATATTCTTGTAATTTTATAGTGATGGATTGTTTGTCACCTTGTGGTAGGTGGAGCGCAGGTTCAACTTGAGGCCATTTGGCGGTTCTGTGACAACCTTGAGGGAGCGTTGGAGGATCCCAATTGGGAAGGCATCTGTTGGCTCTGTGGTGATCCAGAGTCGGAAATCTGGATGTGGCTTCGTCAGTTTCTCCAGTGCTTTCTCCAACTCACGCAACCACTTGACGAGGAGATGACAGTTTTGCAGCATGAGCCAATGTCCCCTCGAAATAGCCGTCTCTAGCAAAAGCATAGCGTTCTTCTCCTGGCCCTGTCCCATTGAGAGAAACTTCAGCTTGTGTGTTCCAAATCCCGTGCGCTCGGCAAGTTTCATGAGGTCGCTACCAGGTTCAGAGCCAGGACTAAGAATAAAGACGATTGGGGAGGTGGGTGTACTCTGCTCAAAGATCGAGTCGAAACTGATGATTGGAGGAGTGACGTACACCTCACCCATCACCTTAGTTACGTAGATAGTGATGGCCCGATAGATACGGTCGACACGGAAACAACGGAGCAGACAGAGTCGGTGAAATTCGCTGAGCTTGCGCTCCTGTTGGTCTTCTCGGTCATCGTAGGGTTTGGGGAAGATGACAGACTCGGGGGCTTCTTCGTCATACCACTAGAGGATAATAAGTAATATGGGAGAACAGTTTATCACAAGGAAAATTTAATAGTAAGGTTGATTTATAATTATATACTATACACAAAACTGTAGATAAAAGTTGTTTTACGTAAACAAAACTGCATATTAAGCGTTTCATATCACACATAATCGCATCCAAAAAAGCTGGTATATTAAAAAAATTCCTGTTGTAAAATATATAAATTGCTCATAAAATTATTTAGTATAATACGCGGGTAGTTCTATATCACAACAGTCACTTTGCTTATAGTTGTACTCGGTTGTACTATTTATACTATACGTATACTAATTATGTATTACGACTTCTGAGTTATTCAGAGTTATTACTAGATCGATGAAACTAGGCATCCATGATAATAATTTTTAACCCATTTAAATAGATATTGTGTTTTATTGTTTTATTGTTTACATAAAACAAACACCGATTTTAAAAGTAGGCAACAGCAATTTAGACAATTTTTAAAATTTCGGTTTATTTAAATACTACTAATATTTTAAAAGATTTTATTTTGAATAAGAATTTAAAAAATAATAACATTAATAAAAAATAATTTGTTTATAAATTAAACCTAATTCATAATTAGTACATTTATGCAAAATGAGTTGAGCGTATAATATAAAAAGACAAAATATTTGCGCATTAGAAAATTTAATCACTATCGACTTAAAATAATCTCATACTTCAGTTCTAATAGTTTAATAAACGAATTAATTTAATTAATGTTTAAATAAAGTTTAGTTTAATAAACTTGGAATACTGCATATTTACTGCAAATTTAGTAAACTGCATATAAATATAAATAAAAATCAATATTTAAATCGACAAATCAATAAAACATATTAACAGTTTTTTATTACGCTAATAAGGAAAAATACTACAATATTAATAATTTTTTATAAAAATTTATAATTAGAGTCAATTTATACAAATTCTTTTATCTATAAAAATAAATTCAGGAACAACTTTTTGATTATTTTGAAAATGCAAATAAAGTAACAGTGGATTCAAGTCGCGTCATTATTTAATGTTAAAATGTACAATAATGACATATTGATATTAAACAGATTTTTTGTTAGGATGCACTTTGTATATAAAAGAAAAACGAAGGAAATAATAAATTTAGCGATATATTGTAGCGATACTATTCTATGACTAGTATTAAATTAAATCTTTGTGAACAACGTGATTTTTACTGTGATGCGTCTTCCGTTATTCCAGTTATTGCCTGCGTTTCATATTCGTGCTTGTTCCGCCCCATCTCGCTTAATCCCCTCTTAATCTCATGCTAGTCTTTCGGTAAAGGTTATTTAATTATTTATTGAATTATCCATTTTTGTGTAACTTAACTGCTTACCGACTGTGCACACGTTCAAGCCGACTTGACCACGCTATTTAATTAATTAAAATACCACAGTGATAAATAAGGCAATTAAATTGAAATGTCTTACTTATCACTGTAGTTTATTATATTAATTTTATAGATTTACAATAATCGTTTCATCTCATCAAGCTATTTAATATTTAACAAGATTAATTTATCTCAAGCCAAGCCATCAAGTCAATCGATAGGCTATCAGAGCCGGCTTGACGCTGGCTTGACCGTATGAACTAACGGGCATAAAATTTTAGCCAAGCCAAGCTATTAAGCAAATCGATAGGCTAGCTGAGCCGGCTTGACGCTGGCTTGCCCGTATGAACTAACGGTCAAATGATGTTAGCGTGCTCGTTATTTGCAAATTGATATTAGATTTTAGTAATTTCAATTACACTTTTGTTATACATATTTTAACAATGGTAAAACGCAGAGAATTTACAATCGAGAGTAAAATTGCAGCTTTTGGACTATTTAAAGAATCACAGTGTAGAAAACATGGTTAAAACCTTTAAGGTTGACACTAAACAGATTCGCAATTGGAAATCCTCTGAAAGTGAAATTAGGAAAATGGCTGAACGAAGTCCAACGCTAGTAAACTCAAAAGACTTGAGGTGGTGGACGTAAAATCACAAATATGGATTTGGAAGAGAAACTAAAAGCATGAATTACTGCTAGTCGTGAAAAGAGATTACGCGTTTCTCGAAATGCAATTCAACGTCAAGCACTTATTATTTATGAATATCTTTAAAAGGTAATTGAGTCATTCTCTTTCGAAAAACGACTTTTGGTGTGGGACAGTTTGCGTTATCGTCAAGCTATAAAAAACATTCTACGAAAAGGAAAATTGACACAGCATTTATCCCATGGGGATTTACTGGACTAATACAAACAGCTGACGTATCATGGAAAAAGTCATTGAAATCTTCGATCCAAAAATATTACAGGACCGTAAATGGCGATCATAGTTACACTGAAGGTGGTAATCAAAGACCTTCTGGATTTGAGATATTTTCGAAATGGATCCTACAGGCTTGAAAAAATATCCCTAAACAACAGATTGTAGACTCAATGAAGCAGTGCACCGTCACAACAGCTTTAGATGGTAGCAAAGACGACCTAATTGAGTGCATGAAAGCAGGTCATCCTTGTCATGCCAGAATTGATATGCTGAAAACAACTGCTATTGAAGATACCATTCCTGATGAACTTCAAGAAGAATTAGAAAACGAAGACATTATCGAGGCAGAATACGATTCGAATGAATGGTGTGATTCAGATGAGTCAAATTCAATATTTTTGTTGAATAAGTATTTGTGTTAGTATTTTCTGTAGTATTCTTTTTGTGTAGATATTTTATAACTTTTACAATAAAAGAACTTTAAATGCCTACATATATAACTTCTGAATTACCTATGTTCCGAAATAATAATAGCCGGACCTCATTTAATAGCCGGGGCTCTATTAATAGCCAGGATTTAACTCGCACTTTTGAAATTATAGCCGGGGGCTATTAATTGCTGAAACACGGTATTTATCTAGATTATTATTTTTAGTACACTACATAACTTCGTGTTGAAGTTAATAAGTCAATTGTCTGTGGAGGCAATTTCACTTGATAAAGCGCAAACAACATATTTCAAGCTTCGTATCAATGATTTCACGGTCTACTGCACCATAACCCTGTATTATGACAAGTGATAACAGAGCATTTATAAATCGTCAACTCACGTGTTTCCAAGTTTTCTCATTTCTCTCGACCTCTTCAAGGAGTCCCCCAAACTTATCAGGACAAACCTCCACGAGACGGATCATATCCTGCCAGCCCTCCTCGGGAAACCACTTATAAGGTTTCTTCCGCTTAGACTTCTCAAGAGAAATGTTGCCCTTGATGAAGAAGTCCAACTCCTCCTGCTTCATGTTGCCCTTGTCCATCTCAAGCTTAAGCGTTATTTGGAAGGAGAACAAGAGCTTGTGTTTCTCGAATATACCTAGTTATTGGGATGAAAATAAAAAGATGGAACAAAATATACAACAATTTTGGGGAGACAATAAAAAATGCCTTCTAATTTCACAAAATTTTACAAGATTATTTTAAAAACTTGACTTCAAACTCGTACAAAGAAATGCATACTTTCTTCTCACAGACAAAGGGTATAAATAAAGTAAACCATCAAAAATTTCGAAACGTATATTGTAAATTATTAGATAATTTTATAGACAAAAAACTATGGTTAAATATGAATACATCGATTTCTCGTGTTATAATTTGTAAACACACTTTTCAACTAACAAAATAATATAGAAACTAATTGTTTTAACTACCTTAAATAACAAAATACATTAAGTCTGTAACAATATTATTTCAGAATATCATTAGCTGCGTCCTGATAAATAATTCAAAATTTTATATTGAAAATAATCGCAATTCTTTTAGACGATAAATTTGAAAATATCGAAATTTGAAAAGTTTTCATTTGTAGATCTCTTCACACCAGGGGCGGATCTAGGATTTCGTTAGAAGGGGAGGGGTTCGATATTTGAAAAAATAGGCGTCCGTTTTTTAAAATGCGCTTAATTTTTTGTTTATATTTAAAATATAATAAATATAGTATATAGTTTAACAATTATTTAGGTATAGTTTTTTATTAATATAACCCGTATATTACATAGGAATCCATTTTATGTTCTGTTCAAAATAAAACGACAAAGTAATTACATCGTCATATAATTTTGTTATCCTTCAGCTCTCAATTGGAAAACCTCTGAATATTATAAAATATAAATAATTTACAATGAGAGGCACCGAGATACTGGGTAACAGCTATACAGTGAGAGGCACACAAGGCCATAATAGTCTTGGCTCAATAATTGGAAAATAATTACATTAAGGCCCAGTTGCACCATTGTGTAGTAAGTTACTATATAGTAACTTACTATATTATCGCAGCTGCGACAAGACGTAAG
>JAYRBW010122258.1:0-16905 GCA_036023295.1 Invenusta paracnida
AGAGTCGTTGAAAGCCTTTTATTGTGGGGATCAACTGTATGCAGTTGGTATAGAAAAGGAGCCATTGAAAGCCTTTTATTGTGGGGATTAACTGTATGCAGTTGGTATAGAAAAAGAGTAGTTGAAAGCCTTTTATTGTGTGGATTAACTGTATGCAGTTTATATAGAAAAGGAGTCGTTGAAAGCCTTTTATTGTGTGGATCAACTGTATGCAGTTTGTATAGAAAAGGAGTCGTTGAAAGCTTTTTATTGTGTGGATCAACTGTATGCAGTTGGTATAGAAAAGGAGCCCTTGAAAGCCCCGAGAACTAACTTCCTTTACGGAAGATAGTAATAACTTTAAATTTTATTATTATTTCATATTTACATTTTTAAACAACGGCTTAAAAATCTATTCAATAATAAAATAAAAATTGAAATAAAATAATATTCTATAAAAAAATATTTTATTTATAACTCAGTATCCAATTAATTGCGATAATTATCACCGTGATACAATGGTTCTCAATTAGAGAAGACAATAATAAAATGTCAATAAAGTAGCGTTCCATGTAACGTTACCCAGGTATAGATCTACATATTCTCATGATTATACAAAACATCATTAGCTAGCATACTTAAGTTTGATCCCTGTTTTGTTCTAAGAATTATCGCTCAAGAGTTTATAACCTACATTCATTTCTACTATTTGCCCATGCTACATCGTTTCTATTTTGCTCGAAAGATTTAAACATTTATGTTAATGCGACTCATAAAATGATTTAATTATAAACAGTCAATTGGGGAAGTAATATAAATAGATAACTAAATTAATCTATCCTTTGTAATAATACTAATAATGAACAAGACAATAAAAAACGATATATTGATTGTTTTCAACTAAATTAGTATAGTGTATGTACATTATACCTATTATAGACTAGTAGACATAGTGTGAATAAAATATGATTTATTACTCACTATACAAAATTATAGTATACAGTGTATTAAATAAAACCATATTTTTTTATAAATCAATTTTGTATTTATTTGCTACGTAATAAATATAAATAGATATTTAATAGAAATTGCTCGCACATTTTAAATAGTGAATAAATCGTACAATATGATCGATTAAAGTCTACGTTAGGCATAATAAAATAAATCAATAGATAGAAATTAACTTTTTGAAGCCAAGTAACATAGGTATACAAACATTTACAAGTTATCTTTATTTTTACATATTTGTATACGATTATAATATTAAAATTGACATTCATATCATGCAGCCTGCTATATTTGTTTACAACATTTTTTATGTGTTTGTTATTGAATGCTTTTTAGTAAATTTAGACAGTTTTTAGTGTTATACAAACTAATGAAATGAATTCTTTAGATCAAAAAACAATTTATTAAATAGGTAAAATTCATTATGACAGACACTGTTTCTTTTAAAATTATAAATTATTATTGTAGTTTTTTGAAGCGTAGTATTAACAACAAAATAGTTAATCAAATACTGATTTAGTTTGTGCGTACTAATCATAGATAAAAATATACTTTAATAACTTTAATAATAGTAGTTAATCTAATATCTACTGTGTTAATAGTAACATTTCTGTTCGATCGTATATGAGAAATATACGAACTATTTTAATACAGGCATAATATTAGTATTGTATCTATTACCTTATATGAAATAAAATACTAGTTTCTTCATTTTATGTATTACACTTTATCTAATAAAAATTTAATAACAAGCCAAAATTTTAAATACAAATATGTTACCATTTTATAAAACCTAATCTTAAGGTCTTACTAGAATTAGTATATGTATTCGTATATATGTAAAATAGGCTTTTTTGCTATATTTAAACTTTATAAAATTAGCAGCAGTAAGCATGAATAACGGTAGAAGATACAAGTATCGGATCACAAGAAAGTATTGAGTATCAATAAACAAAAAAGTACCTAACTGTTCTAAGTACTGAACACTATCGTTTGATAACTTTCACTAACAAAACACATAATATAAGCAACATAATACGTAAGAAATAACTAAATTAAACAGCTAAATTAACAAATTAACAATATGTGTTGATTTTTTACGTTTTCATATCTATCATTTTTAAAATATAAATTGAATTGAATTTAAATTAAATTTAAACTAAATTATGAATTACTCCGAAAATGGTTAAAATACTATTTTTTAGAGCAAAATTGAAAACTAAAAGCTTTAGTGCAAGTATTTCGATGACAATAAAATATGTTCCCTCAGTAAGTCTATGAGAAATACCTCGTTGTCAAGAGTCACAATATTAAATTTCATGATATTTTAAATTAATGGTAGTTGTTTTTTTTGCCCAAAAGCAATAAAGGTTGCGCAGAACATTCGTATTTGATGAAGTTGGTATCTAGAGTGTGCCTAAAGCTTATAGCAGACATTTTAGAAGACAAACTTGGCGAGAAGGGTCGAGCAGGGGAAAGCTTGAGATAAAAGCAAGGTTGAAACCCAAAGACACCTCAGGCATTTTGTTAGCCAAGACAGGAGTATACAGGAAGCTTTCAAACACGAGACTTGGTAAAATGGTTGAAAAGGTAGAAAAGCAGGGTAGAAAAATAATTTGTTAGTTTATTCGTGTAAATTTATTCTAACATGTGCAACAAACTATCTACATATATAGAGTTGATGTATGTGTGTGTGTATGTGGATGTGTGGAAACCATGATTCGGTAATAATAAGAGAGAAAATTGTTCACGTGAAGCATTAATAATAATATTTCATCGTCAATTAAACAAAAAATTAGACAGAAATATCGCTTTCAAAATAATATTTTGTTCATATATATTATTTATAATAATTTTTTAGGTAAAAATAATAATATAGGTAAATAATTGTTAGTATAGTGTATATTTAAAATAACTGCATTTGGGAAGCTTCGAATTCAATTCATATTTTACAAGATACAAGAGTAACCAAATCAATGTTTTAATATTAAATAGAATAGTAAAAACACGAATGTCACTGTTTATTATAAAAAGAAGTAAAAACCTACAGTTGAAAAAATATGAATTATAATCTGAGACGTTTCAGTTAATCACTAATAAACATTGTCAATAAAGACAGGAAGACAATTCGTATATGACTTTAAATATACATATATGGAACCCAATTAACACTTCAGGAGTGCGTTACATAATATAAATTAAAACAAAACAAATAATATTGTATAATATAAAAGTATATAGATAAAAAAATCATGATACAATTAACATTACCGAATTATACCTATTTATAGATAATCCATATAATAGTCACCAAAGACAAGAAATAAGTACAAATCGAAGCTAGGGTTGAGTACTGTAGGATGCAAAGAAGAGAGCTTGAGGGCAGAAATTACAGATTTAGCTGTCGGAAAATTAATACTAAAAAAACCGGCGTTGAGACTAAGATATTATTATTATTAAATTTAATGAGAACTTCTTCAACAATGTGCCGAACTTTAAAATTGTTACAATTGTATGTAATTATGATTAGAAGTGGATAAATGTGTAAGTTATGCCATCAAGCTCTCTATTTTGCATTCTACATAACTCTAGCTTCGAATTGTTCTTATTTCTTGTTTTTGGTGACTATTATATAAATTATCTATTAATGTGATTTTATAATGTTTGTTGTATCATTATTTATTATTAGTTTTAATAATGTAATTTTATATAATGTAATATTATTTATTTTATAGTATATTATGTAACACTCCTAAAGTTAATATTTTCAATAAATATTTAAAGTCATGTACGAGTTGTCTCCCTGTCTTTATTGACAATGTTTATGAGTGATTAACCGAAACGTCTCAGATTATAATTTATATGTTTTCAACTGTAGGTTTTTCCTTTTCAAATTGTTTATATATGTTTTCTAAGACTAAATAAATATGCAAGATTTCTAAGCAACACAAAGCGATATTGGAAGGCTTCTGTAATATTCTATTTTAATGGCCAACTTATATGTAAAGGTTTATTATGTTTATTATTTATTTGTCTTTAATTTCATAAATATGTACATATATATTCTTAAAAACAGGATAAGCCGATTATGTAATTATATAACCGTCTAAACTTTTTATAAATTTATTATATACTTTATTGGAAGAACCCAAATTTTCGCTGTTCGTCAGCCTCGTTGGAGGTGGGTTACTTCTAACAAACTAAAAGAAAATGATATAAATAGATAGTTGACCTGGAGTACTCCTGGAGTTTAAAACCAAGCAATGAAGATTCAGTAATATCTAGTTTACTAGTTTTAATCTGGTGACTCTCAACTACTTTCTTATCTCAGTTTGCAAGAGTTATCCCTGACGAGGCTGTCGAATAGCGAAACAGTGGGTTTTGTAATAATAATATTCATTCAGCAGGTCTGCTAATATTTCATTTTCTTATTTTTTATTATGCTACCCAGAAATATATACGTGTTTCTATTAAATGTATTAATGATTGTTCCATCTTGTTTTTACGGGTTTATTGGACATTAACATATTTTTAATTCAGAATAACACAAAATAAATTTATTTAAAAAATAGTGTATATTGTAATTTTTGAATTTTATCTTTAAGCTATATATATATATATACATGAATAAATTGCTGCTTACGACACTTAAACAAAATTAAAATTTGCAATATACCTATACGTTAGCAATAGATAAAGATTAACACAAATAATTTTTTTAAATATTCAAAATAATTTGTGAACTTTTATTTGTATGGTGTATGAAACATGTTTGGATGGTACCATGCTAGAAATGGGAACTATGTTTAAATATATTTGTTTAAACAGTTTTGTATCAATAATCTTTTAATTAATTTTCAAATATTTTACAAACTTTGCATGATTTTATTTGTATTTTAAGGAACTTTGTTTTGTGTTGACATCAATTGAAAGTAGAATTAAAAGATTATATATGACTACGTGGATTTGTTAAACCGTTAGATACAGTAAAATGCAATATTTACTGAAATGACTTATTCATAATTTTATTTATTTGAGTATCATACAAAATATTACTTGCTTGCTTATTAGATTTTTTTAGCCAATAGAAACCTAAATTTTTAATTTTTTCTAAATCTTTACATTAGTTAGATATTTCTATGCTTCAAATATTAGTAATTTAATTTAAACTTATCATCCATTATGATGATAATATCTTTATCATTTAGCTCTGTTTTCATAATTTTGATTTATGTAAATGAAATATTTGAATAGAAGAAAATATACAAGTATCATGATATCGTCATATGAATATGATTATAATATATATGTAAGTAATATACATATGTTTGTATATCACATTAATAAACTCACAGAGTATAGTAATATTAAAAGACTTAGATCTGCCTACACTCTACGTTATCAATTTAATGTTAGAAAACTGTAAATATTAAAGGAAAATAGTCATTAAACGATGAAATGATACTATATTGTTAAATAAAAGATGATTGGCACGAGAGGAAAAATTAAATATTCAGACACGCAATCTTACATCTTACATAGTTGTTAAACTGAAAACTTACACAATGATCTCCCAAAAGGAGGAGTTTTCAGATACGACGATAGGGTGTAATGATCTCTTCTATTAAACAGTGTGCTATGGAAATCGATTCTTTTCTATTATGTTTCATTTTAATATTATTATATACACATATATTAAGCTATTACGTTGCTAAATTTATTTTAAACATAGTATTTAAAATATGATTAAGAATTAGATTGGTTTTCTTTAGCTAATAATTGAAATTCTCATTTTGTATAGTTACAATATAAAAATATTCGGTACGTAATATTTTTATTGCTGTAAAGATGTCATTTAGACTTCGAACTTAAATCTCAATAGACACTTACATTTCTAGTCCATAGGACTTCTTATTTATTAGATTATAATAACTTCTGTCTTTGTTAAATGCATACTTGTATTAAATATTCAAAATTATTCACTAAAGTATATTTAGTAGCTGTACGATGACACTAGAAATAAAAGTAAGACAACCTATTGGAAATATTAAAATATGTATGACAGGTAACATAAATGTAAGAATCATAACATTACAGAAGTAGCTAGCTATGTTATATATAGTCAAAATGTATAGAAATAATTTCAGACTGCTTATTAAAACAGTCATTAGAATAGACTAGTGAATAAAAGCGAAAAAATCAATTCATACTAAAAAGTTTGGTTTGTAACGCCTCACAACACACAGTTTGATATAAATTGATATAAATTTATCTTACGCGTTTAACGTTTTAAATCAAACATTAAAATAGTTTAAAGCAACAACAAAGCTTCGTCGCGTGTTCATGTATTTTATTGTTCTTTGTCTATCATCATGTTTCTTTTTGTCTACAAATATATAATTTATCGTAAATCTCTAGAATATAAATCAGCTAGATCTAGAAATTACTAATTTTGAAATGATATTTTTTGGTACAAATCCCTGGCCTATGTTAGTTATCTAAATCGATTTAATATTTAGCATTTACTTCCAGGTTTGTTGAGTAGAAAAAATATTACACACTGATTATAAATTATAAAAAGATATTTTCGTAATGAAATATTTTTTATATTAACAAAAATGTGTCCGTGTCTAAAAATGATACTCTTTTAAGTGAAAATAATTTATTTATGATTTTAATTCTCAATAAGTACTCTAAGGTGAAGAATCACACACACACATAACAACGAAATTGTGTTATCTTGATAGATAGATTGTATTTTAGAGTTCTATTAATACCAAACAGCTTCTTTTCTATATCTAAATTTATCGTTTACATTTGGATTTATTTCTTATTAAAGTGCAACACGTATTCGATGTATAATGTTA
This sequence comes from Invenusta paracnida, assembly GCA_036023295.1. Classification (NCBI taxonomy): domain Eukaryota; kingdom Metazoa; phylum Platyhelminthes; order Proseriata; family Coelogynoporidae; genus Invenusta; species Invenusta paracnida. The sequence goes on from JAYRBW010122258.1 coordinate 6,855, forward strand.
TATCACTTATTCATAGTAATTCCTTCTTTGATAGATTTTTTGTAGCAATGTACGTGAAATGTGATAATATATTTAAAATAAAATTGTTCAAATATTGCAATATCTTAAGTGCCCACAAATATTTTTGGAATATTTTTTTCTCATTCCGTAGAAAGCAGTAATATACTACTTTGCTGAATAAAACCAATTTACTACATGCATACACTGTAAATTATACTGAATAAAATATTTAAAACTAAACATAAATTGAAAATACATAATAATAACGTATACACTATTAAAAGTGTTTTCTTAAATACCCAATATATAACAGATGTTTATAACGTAAAAATTAACTAAGAATATTGAGTAAAAAACGACAGCTAAATTAAAAAAGTAATTTTAATCCATTAGTGAAATGTTTTGTTCAATTTTAATGATTTTAAAGAAAAACTAAAAGTTCCTCAGTCGATTATAATGGAAAATATGATGCTACATTTATTTTAATATATTTAAGTCATGTGCTAATTTTAAGCCTCTATAATTTATATACATATATCAAAAATACTTTATTTTTAAATTTAGCAATAACATAATTTCACGAGTTTGCAATTTGCTATACTTTATATGAAACACAATATATTTAAAATAAATAAATACAACTTCTCTTATAATAAAAAAGAGAGTTTTAAATAAAGCTACAAGCATGCATCCTTACATATAATTAACTGTTAAGTGTATGCCAGTTATCAGGTTTAAATTGATCATAACCTTAAAGATATTATATTAATCAGGTAATTAATTAATTATTATTATATCTTACCGATCGTTAGATTATTTTTATTTAATGTCATAATTTAAAACACATTACTTCTCTGTTTAATAGAAATCACAAATGGTTACCTGTGCCGTAGCCAGGGTTTCAAAGACAACTAGGCATATTCTTGGTGTGGGCCCTCTATTTTTTATATCTTGACATTTTTACATTTTTACATGATTAGATATTTTACATATTACATTACAATACGCCTTAGTTGAGAAACAGACTGTTTTGAAAATATATTTTATAGAAAGAAATATACTCATTTTTAAATGTCATAATAATTTGTTTTCTTTCGTCAATCACCGATGCAAAACTTCGTGGACGTTGACATAATAATGGATTATGTATGTATGGATGGAAGAGAACTAGGCCATAGGGTAAGGTTAGGAGGGAGGGGGGGGGGGAGGGAACTTAAGCGGCTTGAGTCCCCTCTTTCCTATATTTAAAAAATAATTTCTAATTTAAATTTAGACTTTAAATTTCTTCTACAATGAGAGAAAAACAATTAAACGCTTTTATCTTGTTATACGTAGACAAGGACATCCTACTTGCCTTCGACTGCATTAATGATAATTTTCCTACAAGGAATCCACGACGAATGATCTTCAAAAATCCTCTTGCCTATAATTAGTTATTTAGTAAGTGGTAAATTTACCAAACTACATATTTGCATGTAAAAAAGACCTTTTTATTATTTTATTACAATACTTTTTTTATGTTAGAAATTATTTGTAAATTTTGAGCACCCTCTTTTTAAAAATCCTCGATCCGCCCCCGAGTGTCTTCCCCTTGGAGCTTCGTGCGGTAGTTTTCAATGTTTCAGTCACTGAAACTACACTCTGTCGCACATGTAGTGACTGAAAGTGACAATTACAACATAAAAATAAAGTTATGGTTCGGATAGAATTTATTAAGTCGACATTCTGCACAACTTCCAGAAAAGTCATGTTAGGTCTACTTTTTGTTTTGAAAGTTTATTTTCGAAGGAAATCAGGATCTCTACATTTTTCTATTATTTTATTTTCTGACGGATTTAGTTCAAGTTCACTGACAAGAGATGCAAAATTTGCAAGTTATTGTGTAATCTGCGGAAAGTCGTTTTTGAAAATGAGAAAACGCGTTGTCAAGAAAAACTAGGTACATGTTAACTGTGTAGTTCTGCTGAACGGAGGAAGTTGAAATTATGTTTTTATATAACACGATCTCTTTGCTACTCAAGGAGGTTGCGGTTCAAATTTTCGTGAAACACGAATTAATGAATAAAATAGCTGAATTGAAATACATACAACAATAGCTATAAGATACTTAAATTCAATCACGATAAAAAGAATGTGTAATTTGATAATATACTGTTTTGTTTATTCATTTTTTGTCTCATTTCATATAATTTTGGGATAGGAATACTATAAATTTTAAATTAAGTATTTATAGTTATATTTAAATATTAAATTACTTTAAATACTTGAAGCATTTTTTCTAGCAGTCCATTTATAATAAATCCAAAATTGTATTTTTGTTACAATTATAGATAACCAGACAAAGATAAACATAAAAAGTGAGTATACATATATAGTATAGTATAGAATATACTTATACTCTTAATATAATCTTATATTATAACGATGATCTTTAATGCATTGTACTTGAATTATAATTTTATTTAATATTCTATAATAGATGTCTTAAGTCAGTAATTAAATTAATACTGTTTAATTGCTTTAAATTGTCAAATTAAAAACATTAGAGAATTTATTAGAAAAATTATAAGGTTATGTTTTTCTTCTGTTTATTATATTAGACAGTTTGTTAATGCTCATAAAACAGGAACTATATTTGTTAGATTGGTCCCTTGTTCTGTAATGGATTTATTATTCCAAAGGGATCCGTATATTTCATGATCCCAAATAGGAAAATTACTTTTAAGTAAATCAGACTGTGTGTTTTAATTCTGGAAATGTAAATAATTTTTTGGTTCCTTTTGTGAGATTATTTGTGCAATCTATTGGTAGAAGATCATATTTCACTTGATTCCAAAAGTTTACTATGTTTATTCTGGATAGTTACCAAAATATCGATTGATTATTCCTCAATTTCACTCTGGCGAAATATTTCAATCAATTAATTGTTATGAATAGAATATACATATATATATACTTCTCTACTTCTCTAAACATATTGAAATCATTCGAATCATTTTATTTCACAGGTATGTTTTATTACATATTAAACAGCATTAATTATTGATTTGGTCCAATTTGTTTTGAGTAAGTCAAAAGTTTGTTATTCCTCTTATAAGCTATAAGAGAAGAGGAGAGAAAAGAGGATCAGAGAATAAGAAGGCTAGTGTCAAGGGAAATAAAGAGCTGATTTGTATAACGGAAGAGATTGAGAATAATGATTAAAAAGCTCCAAACACACGGAAGTATATTCCTCTCATAAACTGTAATCTAAAAAAACACCTTCCAATTAAAAATGGAAAGACATTTATAAGGTCATTTCCTTTCATAGGCGGGGTATTAGTATATCTTCAATGGAGAATTAAGAATTATTATTGTTTTAATCTATTACTTTGTTCAACTATAATAAATCTACAGATTGCTAGAAAACAAGAGGTGGGTATGTAATATAAGCTTTGTGTTGTAAACGATGTTATATGTAACAAGGCAATGACAGCATTCTGTTGAAATAATAAAAGATTCATGAAGGAATGGTTTCAACTCCAATGAAAATCTGTAAATTATTAGACTCTTCTATATATATGTATATGTGAATTATCACATAATTATGAAATAATAATCGAAGCTAGATTATCTTGTTTATTTATCTTAAGTTATTTTAAATGCAAGCCGGTTTTCTGTGATTTTAATAACGTCGTTTATTGAATTACATGTACCTATACCTTGAATAAGAAATCTAATTAAAACCTATTCACAAAATTCGATTTAATTTATTTCCCCGATGAGACTTTTAAGTCTCTTGAGATTTTAAAAGACGTGATTTGGAAAGTTTTGTCGGCTTTAGCGGCTTACCTCGGCTCGCTTTCAGTGATTTGCATTATGCAATGTCTGAGAGTTATAGGATAAAAAAGAGAAAACCTTTTAAAAATGTTTTGTTTTTACCTTTATATTATTATGCAAACATTAATAAATAATACACTCATTATTTCAATGCACTTGTGAATATTTTATTGCAAATATTGTATGATCAACCTTTATAGGATTTGATAAAAATCATATCATATATGTTTAGTCATAATTTTATGAATTTATGATCGAAGTATGAGATATATACTATTTCATAAGATCATAATATTATTATAATATTCGTAATATTTAGTATATATTTTTTGATACTACGCCTTCAATATAAATGAAAAAGTATTTTATTTATTTTTTAGTAACTAGGTATATGTCGTAAATTATTATTCTATATTGTTTAATTAATTTATAATACAGGATCAATTGCATACCCGCTTTACCGGGATATATATATATATATATACATATTTATTAATTTGTCACCATAGGCTTAAACTAATCAATCGATAATTAAGCGTGTATGCAATTTATCCAGTATTATAATTATTAGCGGGGTAAATCACCTGTATGTATAATTTATAAAACCGTTTTTTCTAATTTTAATTTGAAATAGGGCAACATTTAGTTTTGTATATATATATATATATTTCTTTAAAGATAGAAATCAAACATTTTAATGATTTATTTAAATTATAATATTTTTTTATAAATTGCACTCTGCTCATATACAATACATTCTTTGACAGGGTATATATTATATAATTGTTATGCCAATTAAATATAGCGAACACTCTATCTATGTGTGTAGCAAGACAAGGGATAAGAAAGAAAATCTTATTGTCAAAGTTTTAATGAGTGCAGTATCAAATTGAGTTGGGTTACTGCCGTTAAAAAAATAGCAAGTTCGAACTGTAAAAAACTTTGAAAACGGTACGTTTTCCTGGGTTTATGAATTTGATTTGCGCTGGAGCATTGAGATATTATCAATTGATTAGGCGTATGGCGATTATCTAATTAATTAAGGTTTATGCACGCCTAGTTTGCGGTACTACTACAGTTTCTATAAATTGTTAAAATAAAATTGTAGATATATATCTTTGCAAATTGACGACTATTCTTTTATCCTGATATGCAAATTAATGTATTTAATTGGAGTGGTGCTTATGAAGAGAAGAAGATATCCTTTCGCACGTATTTGAAATGTGAAGATGTCTACTTTTACGAGAAGGAACAGTTATAAAATTTCTATATTTTTAATCGGTTAATAGTAACTTCACAAGAAGCGAGAATTCTTAAGAGTATCATACTTATTCTCATTTAGAGCCTGGTATATATGCGACATCGAAAGAGATGAACATGTACTTTTATTGGCATCAAGTCTCCAGTTTTCAACTAGTCTCTGCTAGCCATCCCCTTTTTCAATAGATAACAAATCATTTGAACTTCATGTTGTTACTTCATTTACTTAGTGAAGTACAGGAAATATTACACACCTTTATCGATTTTGGTCGATCAAAGACTTATAAAACGCGAAAAATCAATAGATTTTGTATAATTTATATAAAATGAACTAAATAAAGGGATCGTAGAAGAGTATAATTATAGTAAAAACGAGCACTCCAAAACAATCCAAATTTAATTAAACGAAGGAAGAAAACTTATTAGTATGTTGATGCAATTAATATATTTAAAGTATTAAGTTTAACAATCGTATAATATTACATTAATTTAAGATGTCATATAAGATGTAAATATAATATGTATATTTACTAATATAGGATTAATTCATGGTCTGATAAGCTTTAGTGAGACATATAATAGCTTTTAAATTTAATTAAAACCAGTTATACTCGCAAAATGAAACATGTGTTTTGAAGATAATGTTTAAAATTAATTATCAATAGTAAAAAAATAAGTCATTGAAAGGCTTTTAAACAATAAAAGCTATTAAAAATTTGAAAAATAAAATATTAATAGTAAATAATTAAAGCCTTACATTTCGCTGTAAAACTACCTATTCATAGACCAGGTAAATTTAAAATAAAAAAATATTGCATGTACCTACATCACTCAAGAAGCGTTCTGAGCTGATGATAAGTATAACTCAATATTCATAATATTACCATAGGCGTATTGCTAGAGTGGCTCCTCCTAAATATCGTAAATTTAACTTTGTTGGAAATTGTTTGTCTGTATTTTATATACTATATCGGAATTTTTGAGGCACAGCACTCCAAACATATGATGGAGCAATACATTTATTAATATACATTGGTGTAATAAATATAAGGCATTATGTAAGGTGATAATATATATAGATAGTTTCAGCTCAGTTGGAAACAAGCATGTTGTAATAAACTAGTTTTATGTCAATATTTACATATAATTACTAACTACAGAGGTGAGATAAACTTTTTATAAAAAATAAGCCTAATTTAATAATTTAATGATGATTTCTTTAATATGAAATATAAAATATAAAGCAGATTTTTTTACAGAATAAATTAAACATTTGGTTGTTTATATTAAATAAAAAACAGAATATCTGAAACAGAAAAACATAATTTATTGCAACCTGCCTCTAACCTTTACCTATCTATATAATATCACCTTATAACATTCATTATATATGTATTACAACGATGTATATTATATTTATTGATTTATATTTAACATCAGCTCAGGACGCTTTTTGACTGTACCTGCAATTTTTCTCACTTTAAATTTACCTTGTGAGGTTGTTTTACAACAAATAACAAGGCTTACATTATTTACTATTTATGCTAGTTGTTTAAAAATAAATAAACAAAGTAGCATTAGGCTCCCCGTGTTTTATTGATTTCAACATTATGCTACGAGAATTGCTTATTTGTCAATCAATTTGTTATTTAAAATTATGCACAAAGTACCGAAATATAACTAGGATCGACTTCAATGTTACTGTTATGCAATAGCGTGTATAAATACATTTTTGTGACTTTGTGGTATTTTACGTTTCATTCGCTTTGATCCTGTAGGAACTGATTGTTATGCTGTAAAATAAAAAAGTAAATTTGATAAGGTTTTTACTTTTTAGAAAGAAATAAAGTAATATATTTTTTAAGTTTTCAGGGAATGTTATGAAATTATTATCTAACAGAAAGAAAGCATTAATAATGTATCAGAATTTCTATTACAATTTAAATGTTGTAATTATTAATTATATATAGCTCTTCATGATAGCAAAATTTCAATAAAATATACAGCCATTACATATAATATTTGAAATGGGTATTTTGTGATATAAAAAACACAATATTGTAAAATTTAAATGGGAAATAATTAAAGAAGAATTAGAATTGTAAATATTTCCATTTCAATACAATATTTTTCTGCTAGTATAAATAACATCTATAACGCTTACTTTATTTATTAAAATTTTATAAAATAACAACTGTTCTATATATATAGCAAAAGTATTAACACTTTAAAGTAACTATATGAACGAATTTTCTTACATTTTTACTTTTCTTAGTAAACATATTGTTACTTTTTTGCAAATCGAGACTAGGTTTAGTTATAATGGAAAAATGATAAACATGTTAGAAAGAGATTTCAGACATGAGAGGAAATTTAATTAAATATTTAGAATTCTCTTTTGTTCTAGACGTAATTTACCTCAAAACATATCACAGTCAGAAATATAGGCCACGTTTTCACAGCACACATTATGTCTAGTATTAAGATAAATGTAAATTTATAACTTATGCAAAAATTACTCTCAGTGAAATAAATTTTCCCATATCATATATTTACACTTTGGAAGATTAGGAATTTGTTTTCTTTCCATTAATATTTAAAATTCCTTGTTTTAACATCCATTAAAGGCATTAAAGAGGGCACTTCTTTACATCTTAGCATCCTTCCATCGCTCCTAAATTTATATATATGTATTCGATTATTGATTTTGGATTTTGGATTTTTACTCAATTATAAAATCCAACGATCCAGCTATCCAAAATCATCGTTATAGGTTAAAACATTTACAGACAGTGCGCTATTTCATAATTCCAAATTTTCTTACTATTAAAAATATAAATTGGAATATTTTGAACTGTAAGATATTTTTGAATTTGCCAGTTATTTTTAAAACAGCAAAGTAGGATATGTTGAGATTCATTGTTTTTATGCGAAGCGTTCTTCTTATTTATTTAGATTCATTTGCACATATTCGACACAAATACACTTCTATCTAATTGACTAATTATAAAAATCTAAATCGCACAACTTTATTTATTTTGACGCTAAGGAAAGATGTGATTATTTAATATAAGCAGCTAAATATGATTATATTATTACAAATTTAATCTAAAATGCAAGTATATTTCAAGATGTTAACTTAACTAATACAAAATTAGTAAATATATTTTAATATTTCTGTTTTTTCAAAAATACACTGCTTTCGACCACTACTTCTATGATTAATATCCTCAATTGAAACATAATTTACATTTTCCATTTTTAATTTATTAATGAGCAAGATATGTTCATACGAGATATTTTACGAAACATGTCGATAAAATATAAAAGTCAAGACAAATTTAATAATATTTTGTGTTATGACCAAATGTTAGTTATTTTTTATATGAAACATTTATAATGCAAATATTTTGTGCATATATATTAATAATGAATGCGATCGTTTTGATGTGTTATTTAGCATGTAGCTAAATCAAAAGAAGGTTTAGATATAGTTGTCTAAAATAATTGACATTTAAAATTGATGAAATAAATTAGGCATTAATAAATTCGTTTAATATTTAGAAACACTGGTCAATAAATTAGGAAGGATCATAAACAAACATATTAGCTTTTGTAGGTTATTTTAGATTTGATTTTTGGTTATAAGTAGTAAAGGATATAGTCTAAAAATAGTGTGACTGCATAAAAATAGTTGTTTGTTTTCACAAACGAAAAAACGTATCATTTAAGCAAAATATTTGGAATCAAAATATGAAACTAAAGAAAGCAGAATATTGAGAAGTTATACAAAGTTACGTTATTTACAAATATTTTTGTGAATTTATATTTAAAAAAGTAAGGAATCAAAGGAGAAGTGTTAGAGACGTAGTCAACCACCAATTTTTGCCCCACAGTAATAACACTACAGTAACATTGTATTAATAATAATAATAATAATGTTTATTGGAAATAAAAACTGAGAGTATACAGTAGTTCTTACTAACAATATATAGATTTGTAGTTTCAAATAACTCAAACTACTATCTTTGAGATTTAGGTATATGCACGAAAATATGTTATAACCTTTGATCTGATTAATAACGATATTTCTGTATTATTTATATACTTGTTAATTGAAACTGATTACATACTTCTTTACCAAAACTTAAATGATACTTACCTACTAGTCACAAATTATTTCGAATAAATTATATTGAAATACATATATACAGATATTGTTTACATTTTGAAGGGAAAGTAATGGTGCAAATTCACATGAAAACATTTTTGTAGAAAAAAAAATTATATAATAGTTAATTAAAAATACAGTGCAATATTTTATGAAGATTATTACATACTACTTTTATTATAATAAATATTTGTAACATTTTAAAATTAGAGCAAAGTGAATAGATTTCTCAAAATAAAATTCAGAAATCTTAATATGTGATATGCAACAATTTCCCATTCTTGTTCAAATGAATAATATTATTCTCTAATAACACTGCTAAGTACAGTCAGCAATCTATACATATATTGAAATTTCGTTTCTAGCAATTTTATTAAAGTTGTCAAAAAAGAAAATAATATCGTAGTATAATTATATTTATCTAAATTCTGTGTAAAAACTATCAGCTCAACATTTTAAAACTACCTAATTTCGGCTAAATATTGCAACACTTCGTTCATTGGAGACATTAAATTCTAATTTACATTAGTATTGTTTACTTAAAAGTAGATAATATTGGTAAATATGTAATTTAGTTTGAAGATCTAACTAACTTTTTCTTAAATAAAAACTCATTATATTTTTATTTATCGTTTCTATTTTACGATGCTATATATGTTTTGGCGAATACACATTTATTTGCTTATTATTATTATTCTGTTATATTCTATTCTATTCTATTTTATTTTATTCTATTCTATTCTATTCTATTCTATTCTATTCTATTCTATTCTATTCTATTCTATTCTATTCTATTCTATT
>JAYRBW010122269.1:0-16905 GCA_036023295.1 Invenusta paracnida
CAACTTTAATTAAAATATATTTGTCATTTTAAATAATAAAAAGTAACCATTTTACTAAATTTAAATTATCACTTTTTAATGCGCTTGCCGTTTAAAAAAAAAATCCGGGAAAAAAATCCTGGAAAAAGCGTGGGAACCCTGCATATTAGATTTCAGTTGTTTGGGATAATTACAAATACTGTTAGATTAGAAGGAATTAGCCAGAAATATAATAATTGTTAATATAATAATAATATAATAACACAATAATACATTATAATCATACATTATAATAACATATAATTATACATAATAGTAGCATATTAGACATAATATAATTGTTTTGTAAAATGAAGAAACACGCGTATATTTCACCGATGAATCTCTCGCTATATAGATTCCAAGTATGCACCAAAGTTTATATGTTACGCGTTTCAGCTACACTTTTTCTCTTTCCTGTTAAATGTTTGTTTTTAATTCAGGTGAAGGCTTTTTCCTTGCAATCTTTTCTACTCTTTTAGTGTATGAGTTTTAAAAATAGTATCTGTTATAAATTATTGACCGTTTATGCTAATATTTTTCCTTGATACTATGTGATATATGGTTGAATTAGAAGGCCATGATAAACTGGTATATTTCATGGTCTCTTTAATTTAATTCATAATTGTGAGTAAGAATAACTCCCGGTAACCTTTTTAAAATATCATTTCGCTTTGGTATAACTTTGGATAATATAGAAAAAGGGTAATTGTAGGATTGATCTGTTAAATTGATATATTCCTATAACTCGACCTCGCGCTAGAAAGCTATGTTAATGCATAATAAAGAGGTGATGTTTTATATTTAGGTATACTTTGCGTTGGAGTGAATGATATGCTATAGGCTAATATCTCCCAGTTTCCCAACAGCCAATTAGGAAAGACTGGGTAGCGAAATTACCTCCATAATATTATGTATATATCTGTGTGATCAACATATGCAACGCCTATAATTCATGATTACAATACTGTGTGGAAAGATCTTAATGATTTGGATATTGGAAGAGGAAAAGGAAAAGATTTAACCCTTATTTTTTTGGAGCATGTAACAACAAATTCAAATGTGTGGATGTTTAATAAACTAAATTATAATACAATTGGTTTTCTGGAAGCGCAAGGCGTATTTATATTACGAAGTATTGTAGGACACTAGTACTCTCTCATTGTATATTGATATAGTGGTGCTGACAACTTTTCGCTGACCAATCACTTTGCTCTGTTCTAAAATTGGTGTTGGTGTATTGAACTGCAATAATATACTCTGACAATCTAACTATTCGTGTGTGAGTGATGATTCTTCTATTGTGTATATTTTGTATTGTGATATATTGAGGCACAAAGAAAAGTACACTTACGCGAAGGTTTCAGTTAACTGTATTACTGTCGGATGAGTGAATATAAGGAGTTAGTTGTGAAGTCTCTGACTATCTATGCTCTGTAAATACCACTAAGCTACTCACAGCTTGCATTGCATTAAAGACGAAGAATTACCCAATCATGCAGGCTACTTGCACCAGTCCAAATATCACTACCTCTCCGCAAAGAACCTTTATTGGTGGTAGTAGTGGCTTTGTCTTGAAGGACAGAGCGGCAGAAGTGACTGCACCACCACTAACTCAGACTAGGCTGACGACCAGTTTACGTCCACGTGCCAACACATTGGGTGGAACAGTGAGTGACAAGCAACAGCAGTATCGCAACGAAGGTGTCCTCCAAACCCGACAACACTACACCCCCCCGCCGAGTCAGAAGGACAGCTTCCATCGACGACATCAACATCTTATCATGAAGAAGCTGTCGTCTCCCGATCTCATGTTCTCCACTCAGCAACAGCAGCGAGGCGGCCTTGGTAGGCCCGGAGGAGGATCCTCCCTGGGGAACGGTGGCCCCTACAGACCATTGCTCAGTCATCTCCATGACAGCACACAAGACTACCACCAGGAAAGACCACCACAACAGAATGGTTTGGAGATTGTGCCCATGTCGAGACGATATTCTCTGCAACAGGTGAATCATTCATGAAACGATCTATACTTGTGTCTCCAACATGGACGATTCTGTCACAAGTTGGTCTGCTCTTTAAATTGTTGACGACGAATCCGCACCTTAATTATATCTTTGAATATCTAATCATTGTTTTTCGGCCTTAGTTATCAAAAATCTTTATAATTAAAATTGATTCATTTTATTACTATTATTCTATGGTTTACTTCTTGACATCTATTTCTAGATGCTCTATTATAGGAAATAGGATATTGTAAAGTGGGCCACTTATAATTCTTGAAGAAAAGTGGGCCATTGTTAGCTTGTTTCTCCTAAAAAGCGAATATTATAATGTGTTAAATTTCCGGGAAATAAATCGATCTATATTATGTAAAACGAATCTTGATTAATATCGCACAAATTATCGGCTAATGTATATTTATAATCTTGTGATCTCTACTAAGTTTTTATTAACAAAATGGCTCCCATAAAATGGTGAAATAGCCTTCATATTTGTTTATTTTCGGTTTGTTGACTGACTTGTTATATCTTGTAATATCTTGGGTTATTTGTGTTTTTGTGCTTTATTATCTTACTTGACTTTGTCATTTTTGTACAATTGGATAGTTTTCAATGTGTGACATTAGCAAACTTGGTTATGAAAATGAATTATTGGTTTGATACATTTCGGTTTTGTTACTACGTACCTAGTTATTAATCTTTTCTGTGTTTATATTGGATTTCGGATTTTCCGGACACAATCTGAGTTTTCTGTTTCGTTTGTAAACAAAGTTGTGTGTCGTTTATTTTGGTGTCTAATTGTGAACCGGCTGATACACTCCCCCTCTGCTAAAACGATAATATTTGTAGTAACTTTGACCTAATTGCATCCTATATTGGTATCTTTGCTTGTAGTAAAAGAAGTGCTATTTTTATATACCGCACTATCGAGTTATATTGTAATAAAATTAGATTTACCGAGTGACCTATTCACAATATATATAAATGATAATTCTAACCTCAAATAGTTGTTATTTTGCATATTATATAAAATACAAATAGGAAAAATGGGCGTTTCTTCGTTTTTTTTGTGATTTTTTTTCAATAATAATATATAAAGAGACACAATTTCTTGTCGGATTTAATTTCCTGTTGACAATTCATTTTAGAGGCATTTTTGTAATTTGAAATGGTATGAGCTATTGCATAGGAACTATAAGATACTCTTTGGCACTATGATGGAGTATCTTCTCGCCTTAGAGGTGCCATCTACACTGTAGACAGGTGCCAGATTAGTCTTATTTGTTTCTTGTGGGAATTTCCTGTTCAGTTATTTGTGTAGGCGGACCTCCATTAGCTCCCCTCTTTCGTACGGATATAACGATAGACTTTATGTATAGCGACACATTTGCAGAAAGTATTGGCGGGATTAGTTTTGGTTTTGAAATTACTAGCGAGTTAATTTTGAACTATAGAAACGATGGGAATATTGCCTAATTGGTATTTGAAAACAGACGTTTGTCCTATTTAGGCGTTACAATTAACAGGTGGGGTAAACCTAGACAATTGAATACAGATTGATGGGGAGAGATGTTGGTTTTAGGTGTGATTTCAAAGAAGGTATGTGCGTTTCATGAATAACAATGGCTGGATGAATCTTTCATTGTCTTCAAACTGGTGCATGGTAACTGGAAGTTGACTTGACTCCCCTTGTACAGTATTAGCTTGAAAAGATTGGTCGATAGATGCCGCCAAGATGGATGGTAACTCATTTTACTGAACATTTTGGGCAAGTATCTCAATTCGGTACATTGAGTCGTATTTTAACTGAAACAGAGAAAATACAAGTTTAGAAATAATTACATTAATACACAAAAAACTGTTGATATACAAGTTTCGGTGAGAATAATATAATATACTGGATAATTAAATACATTAAAGAATGTCTAAAATTACAGATAAGATTTCCAGGCCTGCCTTGGAATAAATCAAAATATGGTGTTAATTCAATTTGCGACTGTAACACGCTTATTTGTATTTATTCCGTTCACTTCCTTAATCAGTATACTTTTAAAATAAGTCAATGCCATTTATTTTCATATTTTTGTTATCGCTTTGTAATCATTATCACTATGTAATCATGTTTTATGCGTCACGAGACAGTTAGAATGCGATAATAAGTATTAATTATTAGCTAGGCATAATAAATATGTTGTTATGATCACAATATTTCGCTGCCGTGTATCCTATAATCTTATTTAAGACCAAAGATTTAATAGATTATTTATATAAAATTATTTGTTATTCCTTCCTTTAAATTTCTTTGCGAATGCATTATTATAAAATAAAATAATATTGTTGTAGTTCCTTATAGATGCGGGATTGCATGTTACATTTATATAAACCTCCAATCAAGATTAATATTAATAATTGTGTTGTTTTTTATTTTAAAAACAAAAAATTATGTTAGTTATACTTTTCCTTGAATATTTACTAAGATTTTATTGCTGATAGCATACATATGGATTCATTAGCGCAATATTTTGTTGTCATATCTAATAATGTGTATGAGGTTTCGTGTTATTTATCTATTTTTTAATTAAACTAATTTTTAAATACATAAATGAGTTGTTGCAATTTACTAGAATTTATTTTGCCTAATTCATTGGTAATCAATCAATCAATCATACATATATTATACGCATATATTGTCTGGCCGAAGTTAGTTAGGTATTATAACGAGATTATACTTTCATTACGCTATTGATTATTGAATAATTTGTTCTAGTGTTCTTGTTTATTTAAAATTACACGTATAGGTGTAATTTCGATGTGCTTTATTAAAAAGCAAGATAACTAGATTTGTAATTCCAAGAAATGTTGAACGGAAACGTTTTACTTTGTCTTTTTGTAACATGCTGTAGGTATATATGGCTTCTGTAATAATTTGTACGTATACAAGGTCGGAGTTAGTAAATAGGTTCCATGATATCTGTTATGCAGATTAACACAATGAGAAGATAAGGCAATTTTTTATCAGCATAATCGATGAATTATATTGTATCTTCAAGTGGTGTATTTTTATGAATTGTACAAGAAGCAGTTCTATTTGTAATTTGATCATTGAAACTAGGGTGAAATTATTGCTTTTCAAAGTTGATAAGCTTTGTTATCTTTAATTTCATAACTTGGATTTTTTAAATCCAATTTTGATTGGATTAATATATTGTATGACCTACAATGTATGACACTGTATACCTGACTTTTGCACCTTATGACACACTCCTGTATCTAATAAAAAGTTAGTTTTAGTCTATTTATAAATATAAGAGTGCATCTTATTCCAAGTGTGCTCATTTCGTGCTCAGTCCTGTAAGCTAGAACTCTTGTGAGTGTGAGCGCAATACTTAGTGTTTACACAAGGGTGCTAACCATCGTATTTATTGTGTTGTCATTGTATTCAGTCGGTCGGTTTGTCGATGCGATAACTTATTACAACGAGCTCTATTTTCTGGATTTATGAATGAGTCGTACACACGCTCAATTGTTTAGTGACTAATAATAATCCGCCATTGCTAGTAATAATAAGTGCTATTGCAAGCTTATTCATGTAGCTCAAAATATCTTCGTTCTATTTTTGTTTGTGCTTTATCAGTTTAGTTTTTATTTTAGTTCCTAATACTTTTTTTACATCTATTTATACCAGTCATATTAGTTTAATTGTTTGCTATAATGTTTAATATTTATTGTTTCTTTTTGCATAAATAATATATCTATTAAAGTACGCCTCGCCTATTTCTATATTTATTAACTTCGTTTGAAACAGTTCTGCTTTTTACATAATACAAGCAGGAGCTTCTTGAGAAAATATGATTCTAACAGGATTCATCTCTATAGATAAAAAGGAGGTATACACAGTGTGTGATTATGAGCATCATGGTATCGTCTTTTATACTTTACGTGTAGAGGATCGATTAGTTAGCTGAATTGTTGGTTACTGCCAACTTAATTGTCTATCATCCACGATTCTAATTCCTTACACCGTCCTACAGTGGTGTATTAGTTGTACCCATTCTTTACAGAGTGAATAAGCATGATAAAACTGCGAGTGAATTCCAAGTTAGCGAACTCGTTCAACGCTTTTTAAATCAATACTCCATCAATCATCATTTCTTTAGTCAATTTTCTAATGAAACAAATCTGTTAATTACCTTTTGTAACATTGTTAATTGTCTCGAATTGAGCTCAATTTAATCTCTCTGTGTGTATAGTAATGATTATTTTGTCGAATTTAATATCACTTGTGCTCGTTAAAATTGCAAACCCACTGAGGGTAGAAAATACAATGATATAACGATAGAGCAGATTGTTTATTCTGACTTGAATTGTAATGGCCTAACTGTTTTTCGTACGGATTCAACTGTTTTTGAAGTCGATTTTCAGAAATGCTCTTCATTTAGTATAAATAAATATGTGATATTTTTTGGAATTCGATTTTTTTAATGATAAGTAATAATTTTTAGCATTATTTTAATTCAACGTATTAGCATGTCTCATATTTTGTTCAAATCGTTTCCCCATTCGTAGTGTCATGTTTTACTGAGCAGTTATATCTTGGTTTAGGTTTCGGCTATCTATTAAATCTCGATATACACAGTCATGTTTATGCTTGGTATTTGAATACATTTCTGAATAGAAAACGAATCACACATTTTATTCCTCTATTTATGTAAATATTGGATATTATCAGTTATTTGGATAATCTAAATACACAATAATATGCTAAACAAGTATGCCAGGAGCTTTGTGAGTGGGACTTTAGACCGGACTAGCGGATGTATGTTCTAGTAGCCTAAATATGCAGAATACTTACAATCAGTGTATGATGTGACTCAGTTTCTGGCTTGATATCATCTACCTGATTGCTAGAAACTCTGCACGAATTAACCCCAATTACATTTGAGAAAGTATGGCTTGGTTACAGACGAAACAATATCACAACCAAGAGTTTACCTGTCCAATTATAGTAGACTGCATGATGATTGTATAATCATGCTATTACATGAAACTGACAAAGGATTTCATTACTAATATCCAGAACCTGTAATTATGAACCTGCAGCTCATATGATAGCCCGCTTTTGAATAATATTGCACCTAGCTATATATGGCGAATTACTTATTAATATGATGTACATAGTATATGCATGCACTGTCTAACTTCAGCTATCTCATCTAAACGACATTTACGTCATACTCGCCCTTGGTATGGTAGATTTATAAGGTCATGTCCCGGTTCACTAATAACACAATGCCTCACAAATTGTTTACTTATAATACATTTCATGATTAAGCGGTTTTATTACTTATAAATATTACTCATTAGATTAATGTTGGATGATATAGTAACATGAATTTGTTTTGCCCTTTTAAGTGGAGGATTATTAGTGCACATAATCCAGCTGTTTCATGATTTTCGGTATCAGATCGACTTCACCAAACATAGTATTTCAAATAAACGAAGGCATTTTTAAAAATAGGGGCCAATGTAAATATTATAGGAAATGGAATCTCAAGTGGAGTCAGAAGTGCAGTTCTATATCGATAGACTTTGATAAATAATAATTAAATATCTTTTAAAATGTCTGAAAATGTTTAACTAACTAATACAATCTTGAAATCTCACAAAGCCTTACGCTTCCATAATCAGAAGAAGTGTAAAAATATATGTAGACTAACGCGCTTAATTTTAAGTTATATTTTTATCAAAACCCTTTTTCTTTGGAATACTTTTTCTACACGTCGTCTTTGGAGTCTGCTTTTATTGTAAATAATCAGGAGGCCTAATGCCTTCAGCATTAATATATATCGTAGCAAGCGTTATGTCGGATTAAGGCAGGTGGTTTCATTATTTGCAATAAAAGCAGGTTCAAGAAGACCAAATGTCTAGAAAAGTATTGCAAGTAATTTCAAAATGATGATGAATAATTTCTTTAGCTCTCGGAGTAATTGTCTTCTTTTCTAATTTAATCTCCGCCATCCCTTATTTTTATTTAAATTCAGTGTACTGCATAACATCTTTTTATTTTTGATGTTAACAGCAATGCATCACCTTATCTTTCTGTAAATTAAATTCTTCTAGAACTTCGAGCTTAATTCAATTAATCTGTCTACGTAGCTCTTACTGGTAACCATAGTAACACTAACATATTACTTGTCGCATAGTGTTATTTTGTCTTCTTTCAAAAATTGAAGTATAGAGAAAGTTTGAACAGTTCTATAATATGTAATGATAAACTGCAGCCTGGCTTTCCTTTTTAATTTGGACATTTAACTGTTTCACCTTTCTTATCATCTTGTAGGTGTGAGGCTGGCTCCCCAAAAGCTCACGATTTTATCTTATTGTGCCCTTTTCATTTGACTAAGTCGGCTTAGCTCTTTCCAATGCCTGGCTTACTGAATTTACACAACTTTTCATCGTAACCAAGGCATGTCATTAATTAGATCTGCGATAAAAAACGTTCGGTTTTTGTTATTTTATATGATAGTTAGTTCGGAGAGTTCTACATACACTTTCGATGCAATCTCTTTTCCTATAATCTATAATCTCCTTTGTTGTTGCTTTACTGTAATGTAACAAAACAATATTTACTGTATGATATTGATGCTTCATAATTAAAATCCACATCATTAGGCTGTTATATGTTGAACTTTATAGCCATCGGGGTTTTAACATTGCCTAAATCAATTGATAAGCGCAAGTTTCTCAATTATAATTCTTCGATATTAATTAAAGTGAGATACCAGTGTTCATGTCACATAACTTATACTCTAGTGTATACAATATCTTGAAACAGGATATCGTTCTCTATCTTTGCTTAGAAAGAAAAATTAGAAATCTTCTTTAATGCAGAATTGGAGAAAAAAAATGTTGTTTATCTCTAATTATGTGCATTGGATTTTAAGATGGAAAGTATTTATTTGGAAAAGTATATTCTAGATAGAAAGAAGAGTTTGAAAGAGTTCTCCTTGGGAGGTGCTTGGCATACCTTCACACTTTCCACCAGCATAAGTATTACCTCCCACGCTCCCTGCAGTATTTATAACTAGTCATTTTACTTAGATATTATAACATTTTTGCATGTCTATATTGGTTTTATATAAATATAAATAGGTTTTATTTATTGGACTTTATAAATTCAGAGAACTTGCACGGGTAAACTATTGGATCGATAATGGATTAAGAAGGTGGAACACATTAGACATCATTAATTGGGTGCATGTTTGACTGGCCCGATTCCATATTACCCATCTCCACTTCTCCCTCTCCCTGCAGACGACCTCGAGCACAACTGTGGACCCCATGAGCCCAGCCCTCAGCACAAGCGGGGCCGCTACTAGTTCTTCCTCCCCGCGTACTGGCTCCCGTACCCTCCCCCCTGGCGCCAGTCTGTCTGGGGGCGGCACAGGAGGAGGGGTCGGCCATTGGGACGAGAAGGAGGTGGATGTGAAGGCGTCGTTGGAGATCCTTGAGTCCCTTAACGAGCACATCAAAATGACCAGCACACGCCTCTTAAAGGAGCAGTCTGAGCGATCCAGTGAGTCACGTGATCTTACGCTTAAATACTGGCTTCTGATTGGAGTATTTTGAGTGATCATTTATTCCTCGTTTCCTCCCGTGTATTTCCTTTGTTAGTTACTCGTACAGCGAATAGTTGGCAGATACGACTTACTTCCGCAGTATAGAAGATGATTAGTGATTCTTCTAGTCCGGCAAATAATAAAGGGAAGATTGATCATCATTAAATCAATTGGAAGTTGTAGTTATTGATTTGCTATATCAAAAGTAATATATTTCCATTCTTTTTATAATATTAGCTTACATTAACTTTTTCTTAATTTTGTATTAATTCTTATTTTCTGTGAGATAAACAAGGTTTTTGATTTCCTGTTTTTAGCTTTAACATTATATTTATCTTGGTTCCGTCCTTACTGCTTTTCATACTTTGTGTTTTTTTACATTTATTCAATATTATATTTAATTATTACATTAATTTTGAGTTGTTGTTATAATAGAATTCTTTATGGATGAATTAATATAATTATAATCTTTCTACTTTAGTCATTGGCCATTCTCTTCATTATTATTCTAACTATAGATAGCGAAATAAATCTCACTTGTTAGAGAACTATAAAGAAAATGATCTGTACTATATATTATCTTTAATATTTTATGAAGTATGTAAAATCGAATCTTAAATTTAAGTTTGGCACAGTTATTCATATTAGTCAAGTTTTAATGGTGGAATCCTTATTCAGCGCAACCTACACACAGCAAATTTTCTAAGATATCTTTGATTTCTTCCTCCTCCGTCGTTTCCTTTGATGATTCCTCCTTGCCAAGAAAGTTATACGGCTTCAGTTTGAGGCAAACATTAGCGGTCCTCAAGACAGTGCCGTGGTGTAGACTTGGGAGTTTCTTAGAAAGGTGTAGTTGCCTTGGTTGGGGTGCACATTGATGCGCATGGATGACTCATCACCCAGGAATCTTCTTCATTACTTGTTTCTTGTCGTATTCCAGACTAATGAAAGGAGTTGGACGTGTCTGCCAATCTATAAATAGGACGTCATCTATCTCTTTCGAGACAGCTGATCCCCGCCAGTTCCACGACTGACCCTCGCGTCTCTCATTCCTAGGGGTTTGGATTCCCGCTTTTCCAAAGCTAGGAGAGATGTGCATGTTGTATACAGCCAGGTCTCCCCCTCGCCGTTCTATCGATTCTAGAAGCGTTGGGTTGGGTCAGGTTTTAGTTCACATTTGAGGAGTGAAACTCTTTTACTTGTTCTTGCTGACACCTTCAACTTTTAACCCGACGTTTTACCTTTCGCCCTGTTTCCCAAGAATTAGAGTGTATTTTACAAGAGCGAGAGTGTGATTAGTCAGAAAGTGTATTATGGCTACTAATGCCCGACTCACTTCGCCTTTAGCAATGACAATTAACTTCGTTCGTATACGCGCGCCTCAATCTCAGAACTCAAAAGTTTCCAGCTAGACTTTATCGCTGCTTTTCACTATACTATACAGTCTGTCCTGGGTGACTAATCGATACTGCTATTTTGTTAGTTACATTATGTTTATAGTGATGATATCAGAATTGGACTCGCTAATTGTTTTGGTAGCACCATTGTTAATGTAGCCTGGGCTCTAATTGACTTCATCTATACCACAAGGTAACATCGTCACTATCCATATATCGACTTGTCGTCGGTAGATCGGCGACTTTCAACCTGGGTTTTGCAAATGTCAAGACAGTGTAGCATTTTAATAATCTTATGAATTTCAGGCATAGCTCGGTTTAATCTTATTTACCATTAAAATAGTTTTAATGAATATGTATCGTAGAAATAAGGGTTCATAATACAGGATTGTAAAGAGATCCTCACTCTGCCTCAATCTTGTTGTGTTGTCGAACTGCACGCCTACGCCATGGACCTTCTAAGTCCTTTGCTGTCTAGAAGGCGGATCGTGTTATTGTTGACTTGAAAGACAGAAAATGTCAATAAAAAGGTCGTGTTGACCATAGAGTAACAGATGTGCTCCCTACTGTGTGTTCACAGTTATTCCAGAGCTTGAAGCCGATCTATATTTCATACATTTGATCGTTTTATGTTGGAGAGAAGCATCACCTAGCTCTACTTTTTTGATATATTTCCGGAATCCCAAAGTATCAATTTAATTTTCTCGAAAAAAAATGTTGTTTACCTAATTACAAAATCTGAATAAATCATTGAAATGTATTCTACTATTCAGAAAGTGAACTATGCTAAATTTTCAAGTGATTTTCTGTAGAGTGATCCAATTATTTGAGTGCATTTTGAGTTCTCTAATAACTTATAAGTACATTAAACAAAACAAGAGATTATCTTATGTGAGATTAGTCAACTTCTTCCGAGCAATTAAGCTATTTAGTCCAATTATCAATACAGTTTAATAGGTATATTATTATGTTTTGTTTAAGTTAATAAACTTGAACGTATAATGATTTCATTTTGTTTGTTAATTCATGTTTGTTTAATAATTAAATTTTGATATTATTTTTTAATCAATAAAATAAACCGTGTATAGTACATTTTTTGTTTGGAAATATTAGCTGGAACTTAGAAATTAAGGAACATAGCGGGGTATACTTGAAAATAAGTATTATATTATAACTAGAGAGATATGGAAATGTATTGGTAATATTCTAAATGTGCCTAGGAGGTTGGTTAGGTAATGATTTTCTGTTTTATAGAGTAATAATGGGCCCATAATTTCATTACTTATCAGTTGCGTATCTACCCTAAATATTCTCATTGTGAAATTGACTAATTATCTGGAATTTGATTGGTTATAAAGAGAAGCTGGATTTTGATTGGCTCTCCCTCCCTCCACTCTCTTCAACCAATGATAGACCAGTTGAAGGAATTCCTCGACCAGATGCAGGACAAAGAGACCACTCAGAACGCGGACTTGAAGCGTCAGTTTGAGGAGGGGAACAAGCAGTCGAACAAGACTCAGAAGTCCCTCCAGTCGCAGCTGGAGTCCCTTCATCGTCGACGAACGATGGTGGAGAGTCAGGGCATCCCCTTGGGTGTGACCAACCCGCACGAGTACGTCAAGAATATGACCAAGAAGGACCCCACGGCTTCTGGCTCCAAGAAGAAGGGTGTCTTGGGACAGATGAAGCATGGCCTTGAGTAAGTGGGGCACGCTCCCCCCAGTGAGAGCAGTCGGTGTTACCTACTTGTCAATATCAATTTGTTAGGTGATAGTTCTTAATGACAAAGTATCCTGCGTTTGAATTGTATATTTTAAATTCCGCCGACGAAAATACATCGATTTAACTTCCATTGCTGGCGAATGTTTCGCTTTTAACTGCGCTATACTCGTATACTTCGGCTTTGTTTATTTTCTCAAATGTATAACAGCTTATAACGTTATATTTATTCATAGTTTGTTAATTATTCACTAAGAATTAGACTCCGTCAAAGACACTTTATGAATGCCTCTATTTCACCCAACTTTGTACTTATTATTTACATCTTTAAAACACCATTTTTTTTGCTTCTGAGGCTCATCGACATAATATGCGCCGCCTATAGCTGCTGCTCTCTATGATTGGGGCTGTCAAGCTCTCAACTTTGAGTTCCTTCCAATATATGCCTCTCCTCTAATTACTTCATCCAACTCTGGAAATTGTTGAGAAAGGGTTGTTCATTTTGAGAATCTCTTCTTTCCAACATAAGACGCACAACAGAAAGCGTACAAGTTCATTCCTATTTGAATATTGTCATGGTTACTGTTATTTTGTACCGACTGCGTTAAAGTGTCTAAAGTGCTCATAAATAATATGATACGAACGATTAAATGCTATTCTGTGCTTATTTAAAAAGCAATTATTTTTCCTAGTAACTAAACTAATGATTTCTAATACATTCTAAATCAGTATTGCAAAAAGATCAAATCTTCAAATTAAATTTGTATTTTTCCAGCCATGGTCTTTACTTTGCGTTGTATACATATTCTGCAATTTACTGTTTATTTCATTTTCTTTTTTAAATGTTCTGATCCCTTTAAAGTTATTTCTCGAATATTTTAA
Source organism: Invenusta paracnida (assembly GCA_036023295.1). NCBI lineage: Eukaryota > Metazoa > Platyhelminthes > Proseriata > Coelogynoporidae > Invenusta > Invenusta paracnida. The sequence continues at coordinate 13,639 of JAYRBW010122269.1, forward strand.
CTGAAATATGAGCGCGTTTAATTTAATTTTAACTTGCATTGCTTGCCAACGAATAAATGACATAAAATGATTAATAATATTATAATATAAACCTATTATTATTACTAATAACTAACATAATTTGCATACTTTGGATTATTTACTTATTTAATAATATGTAATTACAGTAAAACTGATATACATCTATAAATAGTAAATATTTGTTTCTGTTTCAGCTTTTATAAGTTTATAAACGCGGCATTTGTATCGTTTTAGAGATATATCTAGCTTAACTATAGTTTAAAGTATTCTAAAAAACCGCTTCAAAGATTGCGAAAAGAAGTTGTGTGTTTTGGAATATAGCTGTTACGAAAGTTTCGCTTCACCACCTCTTGTGTTCGTTCTCCTTTCAGTGGAGTGATGGGTGGCGTCGTTGAGAACGTGAAAGATGCAGCTGGGTAGGTTTTCATTCCTCATTCTTTGATGCTCTCTCTAGTTATATCCCTTCCCTCCCGTAGGTAGCCCGCATATCTTTCGTATCCTAGTAATCCCTGCTTCATTGTAATTATTGAGTAATTTGGTTTTGACGAAAGTATGTCTTTAAAGCACTTAATTTGGTTTACTGCTTGTGGCTATCCTATATATACATAATATAATATATGCCTGATTGTGTGCACTTGATATTGTTATGGCTGTAAGCTGGTGTTTTAGAAATATTATGCTATAGTTTGTTATTGATTAGTCACAATTTATGGGTAATAATGCTTACATTTACAATTATTATTCAATGGATATTCTTTCTAATCCTATTTGTATGAAATTGTATTTATTTTCACTCTGGCTAACAACTTTCTTTGTATTAACATAATTTGACTAATTCTTTTGATAATCTGCGATATCATCTGTCTATATTACCATCTAACATTTAATTAGGTTGTTTGATATTGAAAATGTACCCTTTGAATTAAATATAAATAATGAATTATGAATTAAGCTTAATTATATTTGAGTAAAATATGACTCTAAAATTGGCCAACTATTTCAGAAAGTTTAATAAAGTATATAAAGAGTAAAATATGAAGAAACAATGGATTCCATGTCTTGCTGACCTTTTGAGCTTTCAATATCTGTATTGCCATTGCCAAATACTCGTGTGGAAGTTGGAGTAATTATAAGCTTGTAGTTTATTTGAATGTATTAATGCCAATAAGATACAAAATCCCCTTTAAAGGTGCTTATGATGAAGACTTGTCTCTCATTTCCAATGTATAACCGTTTCAGAAGTCTTTCCCGTCAATTCAAGAAACACCCCTCGCAAAAATCGGCGAGCGACGAAAATTTGACGCGAATTTCCACAAGTAAGTTGATTGTGTTTCATGATTATTTGAATATCAGTTGGTGTATCAATAGGTGTAACTTCGGCTTCTTATGCCTAATAGGAATTAATGGGCTATTGTTCCATTTTGTAATATAACTCAAAGTTGCCGTGTATCTATTCAATACCTATTTTGTGAAGGCAAGTTTGGTGTTTTAGACTAATGAAGATTGATTTTCATGCATCTCAATACCGCTCGATATCTCTAGGAACTCAAAGATGAACCCTCATTTCCAGATTGCTTTTGTCAGAATAACAATCTATGAAATCATTATCGCCTTCATTGCCAAGTAGCTTACCGTCTCCTGATAGCTACACTATAATGCTGCCTAATAATTAAGAGTGTTCAATGCTTTTAGTAAATTACTAATTTTGCCTGGATTCTTTTGTTTGTATTACGCGTATATCTCTTTCACTGCCTTTATTTTGTCATATTTTTCCACATAATTTATCTAAAAGTTTCTTGTACAACGTCGTTTTTGTTTCATTACTTACAGAAAAATGCAGTTTTCTCTGTCATCACTGTTTGTACGTTAATTCTAATAAATGTTCCCAATATATAAGTTCCTTGCAATATTCTCTGTACATAACCTGAAATGTGTTTGTGTCTTACCTATACCCTAACCATAACATGTATGTATTCCAAAGATAGACACATTCCGCAGGATTCTTTATAATGTGCGGAGCAAAATTTGCTTGATATAATAACATTTTGTTTACTAAATGAAAAGTTTAGTTTTGATTGAATTAATTATCTCTCTAATGTGGGTGCTTGCCTTGGAGGCTGTATTTCTCATTATAACCCTAACCCGGCCTTCCGCGTCGTATTGTTGCCGAAGCAACTAAGAAAACGAATATCTTGTTTCGATAGAACATAGTAAGGACTCGTGTACGGGATAGCAGCAGCTTTGAAACTGTTCTTGGTACAACAATATGAATATTGGCTTTCATTGACAGCGAGTTCGCGGGCACCTCCATCCGACTACGACTGTATATTTGACACTACTTACTGCCATCTTCTTTACATCTTCTTTTACCTAGACGTTAATAATGTTGAGTATATATAGTGTGTGTTGTGTGTTTACAGTTAGTGTTCTAATCACGCAACCCTGCTGTCTTGTGTTTTCCCTCGTTTCTTGTGCTGTGCAAAGATGATGAAGTAGCCACCAGCCTATGTATGTACCCTTATAGAAGCATATTTTGCATATATAGGCACTGTAGTCTTCTGTAGTACGTATCAGTATGTAAATGCGTCATGAGGCTTGTGTCCCTTGTTCTGCTGGTTCACATTGAGATATCTCTACTTTGCTGTCTTCAGCATGCGCTGTTGACGGATACATTGGAACATATCCTGTTCTGCATAGAAGGCTGTTTCATATGAAATAACAACTGTTCCCTCTCCTGTGGGTACCTGTCTGTCTGTTTTCTTACCTGAATACTCTTGTTAGAGATCTATGTTCATAATTATTGTACCCTGGAGACATAGAGGCGGGCTAAACACCCAGAAAGTATAAACAAATAATGTTATATTAACCGGAAAAATAAGAGTAAATAATACCAACGTCTACTTCATTACTAAATAGACAATAAGAGTCTACGAACACGTTATATTATCGATTGTCTAGTAAGAATTATATTGGAAATGTCGGATTTCTTGTTCATTGGTGCTCCCTAATAAAAATAAGTAGATAGCAATTCCATTTATCGTCATTAGATGAGATACGAAAAGTAAGCTGCTGTAATCATGTTGCTTAGTTATTCAGGTTATGCGCTTTTTCGTGAAATTTCGTTTTAATAATCCGAACGAAATCAGTTAAAATCTTTTAATATAATAAATACCAACGAATATAATTTCTGAGAATTAAGATTCACGGATAAAATTTCCGAGTCCGAATATTTGTAATTTAGCTAAA
>JAYRBW010122280.1:0-16903 GCA_036023295.1 Invenusta paracnida
ACAAAGCCTTCTGATTAAAATTGCTAAATCGTTGAAATTGAACAATTGCACCAAGTAAAAACAAAAATAATATGCATATAATAGTTTTCTTACGACTCGGTAAGAAATTTGTTAAAGACCGGAGAATAATATCTATGAACGTCATAATGAAAGGCACCAAAAGTACATATACCTTTGGCCTGATGTATTGGCACGGTACAAATATAGCTTATGTGTTATAATAAAATATGTATGTATATCTAAGGCAGTGCAATATAGAACTACCTTATTTTTCATTGGCTGATTAACATTTAACATAATATTTACTGTGAACCTTAAATTAGCTCAGAGAAAATAGATCCGTGGTTTACACAATTTAGACTCTGATGGATTTGTACCGGCCGTTGTTTTATAACAATCTGGAAAACTAAAATATTCGTTCTTTGTCTCATTGAATTAAAATTGGTATGCCAATGATAATGTTTAAGCTACTATACCTGTATATTCATATTGATATTTTATAAATATATATAATTACATTCCAAGATTTTGTGTCTAAAGTTCACAATATGATTTATATTGTTTTAAGACTAATTAAATATGAATATCCTTAAAAAGATTATTGATAAACAAACATCTTGATTGTACTATTAATAAATGCAATTAAATATTTAATGAATACATAAACTTACATTGTTTTATTCAAGACGGCTCCAATTTAACACAAAATGTGTTTTAATCCAGCATAATTATGTTGTTATATGTTTAAAATATCCAACAAATTCTTCGCGCTAATGGTGTGGCCTAATATCCTGTTAGAATACATTATTGATGTTGTACTTACATTTGTCTAAATATAATAGAATTAGCTAAAGTGGAGTTCATTCGTCCTCGTACAGTTATGCAAAATGATTTTGGGTGAAATAAGCGGTCGATAGACATTGATCTTGAATTTTCAGGTATTCTGGAAAATTAATTAATCCTGTGATTTACATTGAAGAGGTTCATCATTCATGATATATTTGTGGATAAAATGCAAAGTAGAATAAAAATATAAAACACAATTATTACACAAAAAATTACACATATTGTATAGCCCAAGAGAATCAGAGATATCAAATCCTCAGCTATAATTACAATATCGTGTTTAAATTGGAATCCGTAATAGTTTCAATGTTATAATTGATGTTATTGATGTTCCTCAACCACTAAGTAAAATAATGTATGAAATGATTATTTTAAAAATAGTTTAGTGGGAAAAAATCGCAGAATATAATACCCATTGCCTATGACGTTTTTCAAATATGGATTTAAATAATTCAAAAACAATTATTATTAATGTTACCTATATTTTCAGAAAATAAAAACACCAATTTGTTAGTGGAGAGTTCAAACCATCCTAAATTGATTCAACTATTCGCAGTCTATTTTTATTATAGTTCTCAACATTTTACAAATTGATTAAACTTTTGAATTGTTTTCATTATTAATTTTTATTCTTTTACATATTCTTTTTTCTATTTAAATATAAATGTTCTTTAATAATGTTTCTTAATGAAATGCGCCATAAGTTGCAAGCAACGTCAACCGCGTGATAACTAATTTTTTTTTTATTTGATATGATATTTTTCAATATCTATTCTAATTCTATATATAAAATTTACACTGCAGTATTTGAGTTGGATAGTGCACGCACTCATTGTCATACACATATGCAAACAAAATTAAAATATACAAATGCATTATGAGAAAGTCACAATATTTTATATAAAAGTAGAATTGTCTTCTATGTATAATTAGAAATTATATATATATAAATTCGAAATCCCATATACAGTAGTATACATTGTGTATAACACACATATTTTGATTTATAATTTATACTAATTGTATCAAAGAGATATTCTAACACATAAGTTACTTTTTAAAAAGGCAAATATATCCATAACCTTTGATAAGTACGGTTCATAACACATGTTACATTTGAGACAGCTTTACTTTTTTCTTATAGATACGGTTCATGTACAAATAAGACACATAATTATATGTTGGTGACATATGTTCCAAAAATTGGATTACTCAAAAGTTTGATATATTTTCCATGTTTGTTATACATTTTTTAAATGTCTATAAAATATCAAGATGTGTATGTGGGAAATTTTAAAAAGAAATCATAACACAATATTTATATTATATGAAGAACGTGATAAAATATTTATAAACTGCAATTATGAAGTCTATATGAGAAATCATCGCTTCATCGAAGGATAGCTATAGTCTTTTTAAGAATGTATGAATTATCAAATTTATTGATTATTTATAAAAGGGTCGTTAAATCCTGTCGATGAAAATCGAATCCAGAAATTTTACAAGCGATATATGCTGCAGTCGATATATTCGTCAATACTTCAACAAGACAAAGCACATGCCATCGAATTTCGACTCTAAGGAAGTTAGTAGCACGAAAATATAAGTATGTTTCACGTAAGAGCTTTATTTTAAAAGTTTAAATCGAAGGACACGCAAGTTTATCTATCTATAAAAAACTCATATTTAGGTACTCCCAGGTAAAATTATTTCTTTGACGCTATACGTACAAATATTACTTATTTCAGAATGTTATAAACAGCTTTCAAGTGACGGTTGAGACAATTTGTTAAGTTTTACCGATATGTGAAGTTATGTATAAAATGAGTGAAGTAAATGAGTGATTTACATTTATTTTCCAAATACTGAAAATGTTTCTATATTTAACCTTAAGGCATTAAAAAGAAGATAATTGTGTTATAGTCTCACAAATATGTGTTATATTGTACAAAGGGGGGGGGGGGTGATGAAACGATTTAACATAATGCATCGTAGTGAATTTATATTTAGATTATCAGAACAAGCGACAGCAACCAATTTTTCATTTATATTGCTAAAGTATAATCATGTACCCATTTAATTTTTTATCGCACATAATATAATAATGTCATCAATGTACTTTTGAAAATATTGATAATTTTAAAATATAATTTGTATAAAAATCAGTTTTTCGACCGATGTTTTCTTATAATTTATATTTTATATTTATTTCTACACAAATATACAACAAGATCATACATTCTACGGTTTCTAATTTACTGGTTCCTTTCCTACAGGTTGGCTTCGACTTGACGCCTAGAGAAGACACCCCCCTACTGGACATGATTACACTCAGTTTGGACAAATATCTTGATGATCTTGCTGAGATTTCCTCTCACGCCAGCAAGGAGTATGGTCTTGAGAAGGTGAGAACGAAGGAGCAAGGGATTGTAGATAACTATTCATCCAGAATCAATTCGAACTTGTGATTTGAGACAAGCTATCAAAGGCTTTCTAGCATACATTTATATAATAATAAGGATAATTCGTAGACATTTCTACTTATACATACATTTTTTGTAGTGTCTGTATAAATTATGCTATATATATAATATAAAATAAAATAAAATAAAATAAAATAAAATAAAATAAAATAAAATAAAATAAGGATAATACGAATTAAGTTTAAATAAATACTTTAAGTATACAAGATGAGATTATACAATCAGTTTATATCGTCATTGTGAAACAATGTCTAATTTACTTTTCATCAAACATATTCAAAATAATATTTATTCCACCAAATGTCATGGAATTTTAGTCTTAGCGAGCTGAGAATGTGTCGTTTTATTGGCTAATAACATATTTTAAAGTATACATATATAAAAGGGAAACAGCTCGTTTGAAACAAGCGCATCATTGCGGACGGTATGAGATCATTTATCTATCCGCACAGGACACAGTATTTTAGGTAAGAAAAGCATTTTAGGAGCAAACTAAAATAAATGAGTATAATAATTATAATACCTAGAATCCCTCTTTATGTGTGTGTTCGTGTAAAGATATTTTCTTCCAATATATAAAATTAACATGCTGTCGGCTACTTTAATGAAATGTGTGCCATAGATGTCCCCTAAAATACTACTGACTTTTGCTCTGAATAAATTGATTATTATAGTCACCATTTGGTCAGCCATTTGATATCTCAACATTGGATAATATTCATATGTCTATATAGTCTCTAATCATTAATGATATATCTGTGGGAGTACATATTCTTAATATGACTTGATCTCGCAGGCTCTGAAGAAGATGAAGGAGGACTGGGAAACTGTCTCCTTCACATTTGTCCCCTACAAGAACACTGGAGTGAGCATTCTCTCGGCGATCGATGACGTGCAAGTACTCCTCGATGATCACATGGTCAAGACTACGACGATGCGCAACTCCCCGTTCATTGGTCCATTCGAAGCCGACATCAACCAATGGGATAAGAGCTTGGTGAATGGATTTGTTCATGTTTTAGATTACACTAAGATTGTATTGACTTGAATATAAATATCTTTTAAATAAGAATCGTAATTTTTAGTTTTATAGATTTTTTATAATTTTTTTTGTAGAATTCCCTGAAAACGATTTTCAAAGTTTTCGATTTTTGTGATTTTATTCGAGAATAAATTTCAACGTTTTTTTTAATATTCGTTTTAGTGTGAGTTTTGTGAAGAATTAGCTGGTCAATGCTGAATTATTGGTAAAAACAAATGTACGTTTATCATTTTAAAGATTTTTTTAATGGTTTCATTATAAAATTTAAAAAATTTATACTCAAATAAAATTTGATCATTTAGCTATCTCTATAACTTATATATCTGAAACAATATAAACTTCGCTACGCAATCGAAAAATAACTTGTTTTTCTTCAAATAAAGCTCAAATTCAAAACACTACTTTTAACATATTTTGGTATATATTTTTTAGTTTAATTCTTCAAAATGTTCCCATTTTTATCTATTTTAAAGAACAACTAATTTTCCTAGTTAATTTTCATATTTGTTAGTTTTGTAGGGTTTTTATTTGAATTCTAATGAATTTTGTTGACAAAATTTTTTGTAATCAATATTCTGTTTTAACCTTTTATGTTTAAACTATACTCTTCATTGCATTGTTACACCGTATTGATTGGAATCGTGAGTTCTTTTTATAATTCTGTTTTGGTTTCAATAAAATTCCATGACAATCATTTCATTAATCTGCCTCCTGATTTCTCAACCAGTACCGCATGAAACGCATCCTGGGCTCTTGGCTTCGTGTGCAGGCAGCCTGGCTTTACTTGGAACCGATATTCGGCTCAGCAGATATCCGGCGCCAAATCCCCGAAGAGGGTCGTCTGTTCGAACAAGTTGACGCCTGTTGGCGTCGGATTATGGGACTGGCGGAGGAGGATAGTCGGGCCTTAGCGGTCACTAGTGAGGCCGACATGCTAGAGAGCCTGGAAGAGTCAGAGGTGAGGTATGAGAAGACAGGTTCTTGACCGTGGTCTATCTTAGTTGTAGAATGTGAATATCTTGCCAGGTTATTATGATATGAATATATTTTATACGCTATTATTTTATTGATTAATGCATAGAAATGAGAGTTAGATAGACCTGACAAGGCATCGAAATTCAGGGTGCAAGCATCGATCACCGTTAGACGAAGAAATTCCAATGCTATTTATAGACACTTACGCGTTTTTTATGTAAAATCGGGACAAACGCGTAATGATTCCGCAAGAATTTTTCTTAGATAAGGAGTAATAAATTTACTATAATTTTATATCATTGGAAAGCTAAAGAATATATATTTTTAAATTATACGCGGAAAACATGTAGCTATTATCCAATTTAAACTGGCTTATTGTGGTTGTTTCCTTATGAAGTCACGTGATTTTGCTCAGCTTTATGATTGGCTGTCTGGTCTTACTCCGTCATCGAAGCTAAACATAATTTTGGCTGACTGTTTCGCTTCTATTCACTCCTATATCTATGGTTTGATGTGTAAATTTTATTTAAATAAAATATCTTTACAGTAAACAGTAGTTTTATGTATGCTACTTGTTTAAGCTGTAATTACAACATTAAAAAACAAAACAATAATAATATTATTTACAACATGACCACAAGTCATCAATAGCCCCTTCCGGCCAAGGTGCCAACCAATTTTTTAACCAGTGTATCCAAATTAATTGACATTAATAAATGTTAGAATTTTATTTCTTGGAATATATTTGTAAACTCAGTGGCTGCTTTATTTTTTGGCTGTTTAAAGTACAATATATTATCTTGTATGCTCCTGTCAATAATGTAACAGTTCATACTAAATAATATGACAAAATCACGTAATTATCCTTTGATTTAAAAATTTAAAATCTTAACGTATCCAAGTGTATGATAAATAAGTGAATGACTAGACATTACAAAAACTCTGTTTCATATGGTTTTAAAAATATAATTCGCTCTAAAATAGGTATGCATTATAAGAAAATGTAGATTACATTTTTAAAATTGTTATATTTCTTTACATGCTTTCATCCAAACGACATAGGTACATGGTGTTATCAAAACACGACTGGGAACTATATGCCCGTTTTATTATAAATATAATCTTGTTGCGAAGTAGCTATTACTTATCATTAAACACATTACATTTAAACCATCTACGTTAACACCGAGTGCAGAACATGTTGGAGACCATCCAAAAGGGCCTCAACAACTACTTGGAACAGAAGCGACTCTTCTTCCCGCGTTTCTTTTTCCTCTCCAATGACGAACTCCTCGAGATCCTCTCGGAAACGAAAGACCCGCTGCGCGTCCAGCCCCATCTGAAGAAGTGCTTCGAGGGCATTGCCCAACTCTCCTTTACCTCTGAGACGATCATCACAGCGATGGAGTCGGCAGAGAAAGAAGTAGTGCCGTTTGTGAGAACGATTGCCCCAGCTGATGCCAAGGGTCTCGTGGAGAAATGGCTAGCTCAGGTATGTAGAGGAAGCGGTCTACATTGCAGTGATGGAGGAGAAAAGATAATAAATGCCAGTTGACGATAATCGTATGCTAGTAAAATTTATTTAGTTTAGTTCATAATTTCATTTCTTATTTTTAGATTGTCCTTCATATACTATTTGGGAATTGTGAATAATATGTTTTAAAAATAAAAATTATCGATTATGTAAAAGAATGTATTGATTACATTTTGGGACATGTTATTGAACTACAGTTGTATGTATTGCATATTTTCTTTATTCAATTTTTATAAAAATATTAATACTAAAGTATAAAAATGTAGAGTAGACAACATTAAACCTTTATCAATATCAGCATTTTTTTAATAATGATTTATTAGGTTATACTATATTTTCCCATGATTTATTGCAATATGTACAATTGTCAGTCTTATTTAGGTATATATTAATGATTTAGTACTGCGCAATTCTAGTTTTACGCAATGTAAATTCCTACAACATGATTTATAATACATTGATTCAGTAAATAACCTTTTTGAGAGCCTGGAAAGGTATATAATTTTTGGAGAAAATTTACTGTCAAATAAACAGCAAAATATACTAACGAGAGTGATTATAATAATCGTTAAATATGTCTGTTTTACATAAACTGTCGAATTTATATAAAAAACGGAAAACTCTTAGATGTTACTGATTTTAAAATTTGATAGTAGCAGTTACTGATAGAGACAACAGCTGTTCAGAAGTATTATTTTATATTTATGAAATTCTTCTATGCAGAATGTTTTTGTCATTATATTACCCTATCCCGATATATTGAATAAATGAGAAAAATTAAAACAATTTTGGAGTCTCGATAACATTTATTTTTTTATTTTACTAGTGGAGAGAAAATCCACTGGATGGAAACAGTTATGACATTTATATACATATTAGATATATGTATATATACATTTCACAATTTTCATTTATTTATTTGTGTTAATACTTGAACGTCTCACAAGTAGTATACACTAATTACCTCTATATTACTCACAGGTAGAGGAAGTGATGCGCTCTTCACTACGAGAGGAAATGCGGCGGGCTGTGGAAGCCTACACAACCACTCCACGGGGCAGTTGGGTCCAATCCTGGCCTGGACAGGTGGTGTTGGCGAGTAGCGTCATCTTCTGGACTCAGGAGGTCACGGAGGCGATCCCCAAGAACGCTGGCGCTGGGATCAGGGACTATCTGGCTCAGTGTGCTGGACAGATTGATGACATTGTGAAGTTGGTGCGCGATAAGTTGACCAACATGGCGCGCATTACACTGGAGGCGCTGATAGTCTTGGATGTCCATGGTGAGTGGGCTGCGTGTTAATTAATAGAATGTCTTCATTATATGTACTAGAGGAAATTATTCTAAAATATTGTTTCCTTTTTGTATCACTATAAAACGGTATCTATTTTAATAAACTGTGTTCGGATATATTATAGCAAGTCATAGATACAGTTTCATTGTTTATTCCATATAATAAAGTTTTTTTTTAATTTGTAAGCATTTAAAGGATATTTTTATATTTCCTCTGTTCTTAGCAAGACAACATAATATGTGGATTACAAATTTAACAATTTTGTATAGTTTTATTATATGAATAGTATACAACTATTACTCGTATACTGGCATAACGTTTAATATAAATTAGATTACAATAATACCAATTGTCAAAACAATCGTGTAAACGATATTTTTTATTATTTTTATTATTAAAACAACGACCATAGACTTTTATTGATAATCTAGGCTTGCTACGAAGCGCTGATATTGTAATTATTTGGTTTCGTTCGTAAGTTAGTAGACACACAAGAATGGTGATACAAAAAAGTAATACTTTCAGTTAAATTTACGATACATGCGAAAGTTAGTATATTTTAATAAATAATAATTATATGTGATCATTGTATAATCATGTTTTTAATTATGCGGTTACGCTTTTACTAATATCATCCAAAAACATACAATAAAGGAATAAAAACAGTATAAATTGAAAAAATACTGGACATATACACGTTGTAATATCAGTTTTCTTTTAACGTTCTTTTCTGCATGTATTATACCAACTAAGTGTAATTAAGTAATTAATTTATACTTTTAACGACATAAACCGTAGCATTTCTATAATGTATTGATTGAAATCTGTGAAGAAGACCCTATCACAAAGAATGAAATGATATACCTAACTCAAATTCCTTCTTGTCTTCCAGCCAAAGACGTTGTTGCCCAATTGGTTGACCTTCAAGTGAGCGATCCTCTCGACTTCAACTGGATCAGTCAACTGCGCTACTACTGGGAGAAGGAGTGCGTCCTTGTGCGCATGGTGACAACAGAAGTGCCCTACGGCTACGAGTATGTCGGGAATACTGGTCGACTCGTCATAACACCCCTCACAGATCGCTGCTATAGGTGTGTCGATTGTTTGGGCATTTTAAAGCATTGAGATTAAAATTGATGTTTTAATTTGAAATTATTCGTTGAATATACGTTTTGATTTTGTTGAAATACTATTAAATAGTTTATAATATTGATCATGAATTTCATAACTATTGAGCACGGTGATCTCCAAACAATCTTCTTTCATCCTTACTTCTGTCTTTCAGCTTATTAGTATTTTGTTATTATTAATACAGTTATTTATGTAAAATGTTTTACTGTATAACTCTAGTATTTTAACGAAATTAAAACATAATTTGTAAAGCATGTTTCACAATTAAATCGTATCCCAATAAATGAGAAGGTATATGTCTTTATTATCTTAAAAGGTAATATAATTTGAAAAATTCTAAAGAATATAGCAGTATACTGTATAGTGGGTTAGGGGAGTATTTATATTAGTATAAGCATTGATTTATGAGCTTAAAGTGAAAATACTTCCCATTGTATCTAGTCGCAACGAAATATTTAACCCTAATTTTAAGTCATTTGCAATTCATACATAAAATGAAACAATATTCCACTACAATAAGTAATTCTCACACCAAAATAGATCTTCTATTGCTTATTGATTGAGATTTAGTATAATTCGTCATATCTTTTGTTTAGGTACTCAAAAAGCCGTACGCAGGATATACTTTACTGTCTCATCACTCAATTTCAACAAACATTGACTTTCTTCCCACCCCACTTAGAACCCTAATGGGCGCTCTCAAGTTGAACCTAGGAGGGGCACCAGAGGGACCCGCAGGCACGGGCAAGACCGAGACGAGCAAGGACCTGGCCAAAATCGTTGCCAAACAGTGCGTCGTATTCAACTGTTCCGACGGTCTTGACTACCAGGCGATGGGGAAGTTCTTCAAGGGTCTGGCTCAGTCGGGGGCCTGGGCTTGCTTCGATGAGTTCAACAGGATTGAGTTGGAGGTACTTTCGGTCATTGCACAACAAGTAAGTTGGTGAGAAGGTTAGTACGATGATTCGATTCAAAGGACAGGCTATACCATAATGTGTGTGTTGTCGGATATTAACATAATTCTTGGGGCTCACTGCCAAGCCAAGCATGCATTAGCTGGATATTTTACATTTTTATTTACTTAATATGTATACAAATTATTCTTAAATTTCAATATAAGCAAATATTAATTCATTAAGAATATTCAATACTTTCTTCGTGTGATATTTTTGTAAATATTATTGTTTCATTAGCGTGCATACAAACTTATTGTACACTCGGGGAATGCCTAAAGTAAATCACTCAACTCTAATTATCTCCAGGCCTTTTTGACGTTATAACATATTGAATTAGGCGTTCACCCGCAATGTTTGAACTATGTTATAGCTATATAGAGAAGAACCTTAGATAAAAACACATTTCAAATTATTATTGAAATCTAATTTTTAGAATGTAATGTATTTAATTGTTTTGGTAAGCTCAGGTGGAACAGACCATGTAATTGCATCTATCAACAATAATGCAACTATATGCATAATTTTTAAGTCTAACTACTATGTATATACATAAATATGTTTAGTGTGTATTACTCATTTATAAATTAACATATTTATATGATTTTAATTACTTTAAACAAACAGAAATTTTAGCAATTCATAAAAACATGTTACTCTTTGTGCGAAAATGAATTGTGAAAACCAAAGCCACCCAATTAAAAAATAATTTACAATAATTTCAGTTTAATTTAACTGAACTTAGGTATAGTCTAACGTTTGGTTGCAATCATGACTCAATTTTCCAAACATTAGATTCAAACCATTCAACGAGCGGTATCCGATCAACTGGAAACCTTCGTCTTTGAAGGAACGAAAATCCGTCTCGACAGGTCCTGCACAATTTTCATCACAATGAATCCCGGATATGCCGGCAGGGCTGAACTACCTGACAACCTCAAAGTAGGTTGATATCATCTTTTTTTCTTCCATCCTCTCTTCTTCTATTCTAAATTATATGTGCATTATGGGGATAGTATCGCTATATTTTAATATTGGATATATTAATTACTTAGCGAAACATTACAATGAGACAGTATTTCGTTTATTTTAACAAAAAAGGGGCATAAGTTGTGACGTGTTTTGTCGCCATAAATCGTGGATTCTGATTGGATAACTAAGTTTACTCTATTAGTTAAAATGTTCAGATATCGCCTCTTCTCTACTTATTTCTCTTTTTTCAGGTACTCTTTCGCACAGTGGCCATGATGGTGCCAGACTACGCTCTCATTGCGGAGATATCTCTCTACTCGATGGGATTCGTGGAAGCCCGGTCACTTGCTGCAAAGATTGTCGCTACCTATCGACTCTGCTCTGAACAGGTAAGCTATTACTATGTTTTAGTGCAGTAGTGAGTCAACAGTTAAGATACATTTAAAGAGAAGAGTGTAAACCCGTATTTCTAACTTTTCAGGAATAAAATACCCCTTTCCCCTTATGATATAATTGTTTGTATTTTCCAATTGATTTTCAAGCAACACTTGTCACTTGTTATCTATAATTAACAGTAATAGTCATCTGTCATCTGTCATCTGACTTCTACCTTCGACTTCCACACATCCCTATATCAGCTATCTTCTCAACATCATTATGACTACGGTATGCGAGCAGTAAAGTCTGTGTTGACGACAGCGGGGAAACTGAAGCGAAAGTATCTTGAGGAGCAGGAAGATCGACTCATTCTCAAGTCTCTCATCGATGTCAATCTTCCCAAGGTTTGTAAGATTCAATGAATTAGTCTTTTTAACCAACATAATGTTAAAAGATCTTGATAATTCGCGTTATACTAAAGTTTTAACTATTTGTAGTTTTACTTCAGTTATGAAATGTTTTCTAACGTGAGGCTAGTCGAATCTATTTATGAATGAATAGTATTCGGTTGTATTCGTTTTAATAAGAGAGTCTCACATACATTAATTATATTGGATTCTCAATGGGAGATATAAATTGCTAATTCGATAGAAGATTAAGTGCTGCGTTATACAACTTGCTTCTGTAATGCATATATAAGATTATTAAGACTTAATTTTTTATATTCTTTCAATGGCCCAATTCCCATATTTAAATTTTTCATTAATTTAAGATTTGAAAATACATTAATTAACACTTTTCAGTGACTATATACTGAAAGAATGACAATGCCAACGCAGATGTTTTTCATAATATTATTTATTAGCTTGCCTACAGTATTTTATGTTCTGCATTATAGGTTCAGACGCCCACCTTGACTAGAATACCAAATTAATTGTAATTTCTCAGAATATTGTGTTGAATGGTATCCAAACAATCCTACAATAACTTTGCCAGCTCAAAGTTTCTGATAAATATCATAAGATTAATCCAATTACTTAGCGTTCACAAAACCAATATAAATGAATTGTATACAGTGAGTCTACCTTAAACTCTCAATTACTTCAACGATTAGATTAAAAAGAGAGAAGGCATCAAGTATCGGAAGTTATATAATGATATTAAATGGTTTCAGACATTGTATGATTTCACATTAAACCAATCTGGGTTCACTTACGACTTTTGTTTTACCGCAAGCTACAGCGATCTATTTTATTATATTATATTCTATACTATCACTCACATTATTTTGAATGGGGGAGCAAAATTACAGTTGTTTCAAGTTTATTATCTCTCTTCAGCTGGTCATATCCAAATATAATCAAATGACCTAGTAATAATCGTAGCAAGGCATATTGGTAAATATATACTATACATTTAATCGATATACATATAACATAACACGCGAACATACACTATTTTAATACATTTTATTCCAAATTCTTGTCCTCTCTCTTCTTCTCCTTGTATCATTCAGTTTCTCTCACCGGACATACCACTCTTCGAGGGCATTATCTCCGATCTATTTCCGGCCCTGGAGCAGCCACACCCCGATTATCATGATCTTGAGGCGGCGCTGGAAGACCATTTGAAGAGACAATACCTCCAACCCGTACCATGGGCCGTAGAGAAGATGATCCAGATCTACGACATGATCCTGGTCCGTCATGGGCTCATGCTGGTTGGAGACCCCATTGGAGGAAAGACCACGTGAGCTTATCAGTTGTTTCGGCCTGTAATCACAGAGTTGTAATTATAACAAAGGGTGAGTAACATACATTAAAAATATGTATGCTCACGAATTAATATATATAAATGCAAACTTATTTACGTATTATTATCCATTTCATCACAAAAAGTAATAAGACATATAGAAACTCAGTTTAGGCATCATAATAATATTTAAATAAAATTTATATAAATAATAAGATAGAAATATAATTTGAGTACATAAAGGGTTAACGTGAAGTATTAAATCTATCGTTTCCGTAACTCTCTCGTTATCTTCTTAGTTCCTTCAAAACGCTGGCAAGAGCTTTGGGAGATTTGGCCCGAAGACGCTTGATGGATGAGAACTCCGTTGATTATCTCATTATCAACCCCAAGGCCATCACCATGGCACATCTCTATGGACACTTTGATCCAATTTCACACGAGTGGAGTGAAGGTGCGTTCATTTTTGAAACGGTTACTTGTTCATGACATTTTACGTTCAAAACAATAAATGCTCACTAATTCTCATTATATTTGATAAATAATACAGTTTTGTAACTAATTTATTTTCAAATTAAATAAACATCACATTTATTCGAATTTCATGGTTATGCATGTTATTGGTGATTCATGTTACCAAGGAACAATTCTATGTACATCGGTATAAAGAAAATTAAGTTGGTACAAGTATCTTACAAAAGACAATGAAAATATCGTCATTCACATATATTTGTTTAAAGAGAATTTTTGATTAACTGCTTAAAAATAAGTTTCTTACTTCATAAATATTTCAAATTTGGTTATTTGAAAAATGTTAAAAATCAGCTGTAGCTGTGTGTTTACGAATGAATAAATAGATAGTAACATTTTAACGTTATAGACATCCAAAGGTATTCAACACCAGAAAATACTCCAATAACTTGTTCAAAGATTAAAAACGGGTTTATACATTATATTGATTTCATCGATTTTCTGGATTTATCAATATGGAAGTCATTCTCAGTCATTCTGCAAATATGCAAATATGTTTTATCACATATCCCTCATTTGCCTTATAACAACCAACTTCATCCACAACGACACAGGTGTTCTCGCTAACACGTTCCGCGATCACGCCTCGTCGACCTCTGACGAGCGGAAATGGATTGTATTCGACGGCCCTGTGGACGCCATCTGGATCGAGAACATGAACACGGTACTGGACGACAACAAGAAACTGTGTCTCATGAGCGGAGAGATCATTCAGATGACGCGCCGGCAGAACATGATCTTCGAACCGCAGGACCTGGAGCAGGCTAGTCCTGCAACAGTTAGCAGGTGAGTTGGGTTTTGTTTGTTTTTTTCATTCTGCGGCCTTACGCCTGCCGACACACTCTTTTATCCAGTTTGGCATTGCTTATCATTTGATAATTTCCTATATCATTGAGAGAAACGATCTTCCACTTCTTTCTGCAAGCAGCGATCTTGCGGTTGCGGCATCTCATCACTAGGTATTCAACGTTTTCCGGTTCCCTCTTGCACCATCTGCATCTCTCGTCATCATCCAAACAAATCCTTGTGTGATATTTCCGCACTAACATAGATTCTCCTGCGACATAATCAGTTGGTCCTTCCTTTATAACGAGTCCCGTTTGTTCAGATCTGTTCTCTTGTTTCCCATTATCTTATATCTTAGCGTGTTCTTGTCAATATTTTCGCTCCACTCCTTGGCCATGCTTCTCTTGATCTTTGCTCTCACGCCTTCGAACCCAGTCTTTCTTCATTTCACACTCCACTGCCAAGCTCGCGGCCTTATTCACTTGATCGTTCTTGTCTAGACCACAGTGCAGCTGCAACATATTATATGACAATTTTCATCTTGATCGCCGCTTCATCAGTGTTTCCCACAGTTCTGCTTGAAGTCTGTGGTTACACATTAGTGGGCCTGCTTGAAGAGCTTTGGTCGAAGACTGGGAATCGGTATAACGATGAGCAGGCTTTCTTTATTTTCCAGAAAGTCCGAGTCCTGAATGGGCTTTGTAATAGACTACGTCGACGGAACTTCTTCGACAAGCTCACTTTAGTCTATAACGCATTCTTCCTATTTCAGATGCGGGATGATCTATCTGGAGCCTCTGCAGCTGGGCTTGTGGCCTTTATTCGAGTCCTGGCTCGACCGTGAGCTCCCGGAGTGTATCAATCAGGACCAACGGGATACGCTTAAGGTGAGGAAGGGAAGCTAAGAGGATAGTTACTTGAGAAAGAAAGAGCGTAAAAGCACGAATAACTCGGCGTAACGCGTTAAATGCGGAAAGTACTAAACTATACAAATTTCGATGCGTGGTACAGCACAGAATTTGATGTGAATTACGTCATAATATTGTTTAATATTAACTAATCATTTAACGCGCGTGTAGCACTTCATTGTAAAAGTCTTATAAGAGAGTTAATGAAAAGAGATGAAAGAAATGCGTACTATTTATTGTGATCCCCTTCTATCCTATTATCATATTTGTCTCAATTTTTTTCTTTTAGCTATATAGTATTTCATAAATGCAGTAAAATCAGAAACAAGTTTCTTATACTTTTTATTGAACACTTCAACACTATTCACTTATCAGAATGTTGTATAATTTAGGATCGCATTTTCATTTTCTAATGTTATGATAAAAGAAAATAGTTAACGTCTAAATTTCTATCATTATTTACTTTATGACATTATTCGTATCCAGACAGTACAACCTTAAAGCCTGTTCTATAGGGTGCTTTGTAATTAATTTCGTCTTTTAAGATTGCTTTTTCCGAATCTAAATAATTTTATGTAAGCATGTATGTTTATAGATGACTATTAATATATATTATATGTATATAGGTATTTTTAAACTGATATTTATAAAGAATGCGATGTATATTCATATGAACGTCTTAGAAACAGCTTTTCCATAGGAATATGTAAATTTGCTAAGAGTTCAGCAGATAATGAAAGAATTAAAGAATGGTACAAAAATAGACTTTGAATGGACTCCTGGTTAAGGACTGGTAAGTGAAATCAGAGGAAATGCAATCGACAAAGTTTCTGAAGCAATTGAAGATATTACAAATTGAAGTAAGAAAATACTTGCAAGACTACAGAATTTAATTCACAATGATTCACCGTATTTTAACCGAAGATCTTGAGATAAGTGGATGGAAACACAATGGGTCCCGAAAATCATCTCACTGATGTCTTCCGACAGCTAAGAATACAACGATGTGAAGATATGTTGCTGGCTTTCTAATACAGAATCACAAAAGCCAATCTTGTCTCTATTGATGAGAAATGGGTTTTTGGTATCTTTTGGTGCCTTATACTCCAAAATGATGATATGGGTTCATGAGTTAGTCCAGATGGAGGTCGTCTGAACTCACAGACGCCTGCAAACTAATTGAAGAAAAATATTTTGTTTATGTTGCCATTTTTCTCTCAGATTTTCAATACTTTAATATAGCCGATGATATCATCCACATTGAAAACTACATTCAGTTTCAAGTGGAGTGAAGCAGTAGTTTTAAGAAAATGGTAAT
>JAYRBW010122291.1:0-16902 GCA_036023295.1 Invenusta paracnida
TTCAATGTCTTCGAAAGGCAATGAAACACAGTACCGCTGCTTCGGAATTCAGGGTCATGTATTATATCAATTTTTTGTGTATCTCTGAAGTGACGATTTAAAGCGTACCTCCTTTGCTGGAGACTCTGATATTTAAAATTATCGTCATTCAGTTTCTTGGCAGCTAAATCAAATTTTGACAACACTTCGTAGAGGTCCGTTTTAGATGCTGTTAAAATATGAAGTTGTTGTGAACTGCAGTATTAAGTAAATATGCTTAATGCATGCTTCGTATTGTAGTTAGTAGATTTTGATGTTTTATTTTTTAATAAATTACTAATATCTGATGAACACACAGCATTAAATTTTCGTTTTGCAATCTTTACTTTATATCTTGTAAATAAGATAGTGTAAATAAAGTACCGTCTGTAAAAAAGTCTGTGTGCATCATGATTTTTTTATTTTTTATTTATACATACATATTATTAGTTTAAACACATTAACTAAACACAACTTATATTTTATACGTAATAACATTGTCAATCAAATAGGTAATTATAGAGTCAAACAAATCGCTAATAACAATCCAACAAATCGGTTACCTCCTCCATGGGTAACAATTTGACGGCGTATTATCGTTTGATGACGAACAGCATTAACAATCTTGCTTCTTTATATTAATTGCCAAGCAGTAACAACACGTGTGTAATTCTGCTCTTGTTTTGGGTTCTTGTTGTTAAACTGAGTCATCTAAGTATTTAAATATACTCTGATCCAGAGGAGTAACGTTTGGACTTTGTAGAGGCTGCACTGCAGAAGAAGTTGCACTGTCGGGTAATTGGCCATTACTTGAGCAATTGAAGCTTCTAGGTTGTTTATAATGTGAGAAAGGCAGTATGTGGTTCTACCCTAGGATGCAACTCACACCATTATAAACGCTTTGCTATGTTTGCAGCAGACAGCGGTGGTCTACGAACATGTCCCTGGGCCTTGAATTTCATGATTTTCCGCATTGTATTTGCGGTTGCGTGGGAAACACCAAGACGATTACCAAGATGTCTAGAATTTATTGCAGCTTGCCAAGAATGCATTGAACTAATGTGTTTTACAGAGCTTCTTCTTTGACTAAGCTTGGCCTGTTATTGATAGTACTTTGATCTGTTGCTTTTTTATAAAGAATTGCAGGCATATTTCGATTAACTCAAAAACGTGTGCAGAGTTCTAATGGTTTCTTCAGCGACACCTTCCTTATTTGACCATATCGTAAAATAATTGCTAATTTATCACGTTCAGAGAGTTGTCCACCATCTACACGCCTGCATTTCTGAAATACTGGTAGAATAGTTAACAAATCCAAAATCTAAAAATAACTTTTGATGCTGTTCACCATCAAACTATAAATAAGTCGTCAAATCATGATGCACACAGACTTTTTTTAGAGACAGTATATTTTATGAATTAAATCCGTTAGCAGCGCAATTGTCGATAATATTTAAAGTTTTATGATTAATTTTCTCATAATTTCCAATAATTTATTAAATTTACTTCACATTTAGGAAATTCGAATATCGATAAAGACGGCATAGGAAGTAGATTTTACTATAAACTGAGGGATAATTTTAACTATAGAATATTTTAGATAAAGTTTTTAGACATAGCATATGTGAAATTATTCTTAAATATGTTTTTAATTTTTCAATACTATCGGAATAATTTATTTTAATGAAGAAATTAAATTGACTTTATATAAATAACGCTACTTCTACATTAGGTGACTTTTACATTATAGATGCCTTTCCAGAAATACAATTTTGAAAATTATTCTCATATTTATATTATGTTATAACAACAATATGAACTATACTATAAAACTAAGGATTACATTGCGTTTGATAGTATTACTATGTCTTAGTAGCAATTATTAATGTTAAAACTATTAATGATAATAATTAATTAAAAGGTATACATTTATAATTATCCTCATATGCATATTATATCATAACAAAATAATTAGATAATATTTATTTTCGTGAATTGTTTTGTTTTTATACGTTAGATAAAACAAAATATTATGACTTAAAGTAATACATTTATATATTTTTTAGAGAATTAAAACATAAATAATTACTTTAAGCATAATTATATGTAACCCTGCCATATAGGTAATAATGGAAGGATCGGAGGTTCGATAGAGATATACATGTTTTAATTAAATTGATTTAACCATTAGCAATTCATTATACTATACGTTTTTGAAATGGAAAAATGGAAAAATTCAATTCATTTGATGAAATTTTACTATTTGATCGTTTCTTTCTAAATATAAATTTAGAATAAACAATTTTTTTCAATGGTGACGAACATCTCAATATTTGAAATAAATTTAAGTTTAATATAATGTATAAGTACTTTATTACGCATTGTACTTAAAATAATATATAGGAACGATTATAATAGTCGAAATATAAAGTCAATTGATCATATTAGAGATCATAGGTATTACACAATTCAAGAACAATCATATATTAAATATATAAAAGCCTAAACAAAATACAATTTATACATAAAGCATATTAATGATATGTTAGCCTGAATATTGAACAAAAGAAGGAATTAAGTTGACAAGTACTTGTACTTGTTAAAAATATAAGTCCATTTACTAGGAAAGAATACCGGAATTTTATTTATTAATGTAATAGACATATAAATTAAACCAGACTTAAAAAACAGACCAATATTGAATATTAAGAAGATATTCGGATCTGATTGATACTAATCGCCATATGAAAGATTTCGATTGGACTCTGGCTTCAAGGGGTTATCCACCTAATCCAGTTTGCCCTCAACACATTTTCAACTTGTTAAATTATCAAGAAAATACCGTTTCATTACCTATGTTTCTCGGGACCCTTTAGACCGAGCCATCAAATCTTTCTTTAACCGCCAACAGATCCTCATTAGGATCGTATACAACAGTTATTCACTATGAAGAACTTTAACTAAATCCAAATGAGACAATGCCAGCTCTCCAACTGCAGCTCAGGGTAAAGTATCACTTCATCTATAGCAGTGAGTTATATACAACATTATTAAACGCAACTTCATCGGCTCCACTATTTGGGAATTACATACGTGCGTTAAGGAACATAATCCTCAAAAAAACAACTTAGTCACTAATATCGGACTATATTTCATGTCAAGCGACTATTGTGGAACATATGAAACAAAAACATTCTACACATCAAAAGACTATCTTCTTCCATCAGCAATCATCACCAAGCAAATTGAATATATTATTTTCTTATTTTCCTTGATACATATTTTTGTTTTAGGCTGTTTCCATATTTTTGTCAATGATAACAAATAATACATTTGCTTTCATTATATAAATGTGTAATATATTGAATTATGATGATACATATTTAAAAAATTATATTTAAAATTAATTAAAATAAAATGGAACAAGACTCAACTCGCTCATGGGTTCTTTTCAGTAGTCTGATAACCAAATATTGAATAGATAGTAGGTACAATGGTAAAACATTACAAATCAATTACATATATGATAACTATTTATGGAAATTAATAAAGCCTACATTGGCACACTATAACCATCTAGTATACACACCATATTTATCAGTAAAATATAAACAATAATTCATTTTATCCTGTCATAATTTACAGGTGTACATATTACATATATGATGTGGTGTAATATGTATTTATTTGCACCTCCTTAGGAAACAGAGTTTCGAAAATTTGTACTATTTTAATGATCAATAAAAGGAGACATTGCATCTTGTTTAATTGCGTTTCGCCTAATTATGTTTCGCCAAATTGTGTTGCGCCTATTTGCGTTTCGTATAATAGCATTTGGTCTAATTACGTTTATTGCATTACGACTAAAATAAAACAACAAAAGTTATTCTTCAATATATATTGCAATTTACAAAGATTAAAACGTCAAATAGTGAAATAATAAAATAGTCTGAAAGTTTTTTCTGGTTAAATAAAATAGAAAAAGTTTTTCTTCAATATAATATCGAGGGCAACGCAATTGTTTTAATACATTATGCTTTGTATTATTACGTTGTCCGCGTATAATATATTATATAAATGCATAATCGCATTTAGAGACTACACGACAGTGAGTCGTTAACATTGAGTAGATATTAGTTAGGCAAAACGCAACACAATCATTAGGCGAAATGCATCAAGCTGAAAGTTTCAGTTATTACGTAATCACACTTTGCTATAACAATGGTTAGGCGAAGCGAAATTAGGCAAAACGCTATGTACCCCTAAAAAATTGTGTTTACTGGCTACGGTTTATTTTGTTCTTGTTTCTGTTAGCAAAATATCTAAAGTCAATATTTCATACACATTTTAAAATTGTTATTTATTTGAGAGGAATTAAGTTCGGATTAATGGTTATCGTTATGATATCAGGGTGTCGAAGCTTGAGCTTTAATAATTCCAAATATGATCCTAAGTTCGTCTTAAATATTATTTCTGTAATTCGACACTTTACTAAGTCCGAAGCTATATATATTAAATATATATATATATATAAAATGAATAACTTTAAAAGGTGTAACTCGAAACTATCCAAGAACTATGTATACATTTAGAACTTAGAATATAGTGCAAACTGGAGATAAATAACTGTTACTCAAAACTCTCCTAAAACATGTACATGTATATCCGTCAAATTTGTCATAACTTAATACAAATTAGTACAGATATTACTGTTTTGATCCTGTCATAAGTTTATACATTTTTGTATTAATTTCACTTTGTCTATTAAACATAACCAATAGTTTATTGTAATATTTTGAAGGTATATATTTATATAATACTTTACACAATTTTATCATATTTATTCCATCAGAAATGTAATAATTTACTCACTTTCAATTTTAAAACAAGCTAAAGAAGTTTATTGGCAAAAATATTATTAATACTAAGTTTAATAAGCATGGTAAAAATAAATACATAAATAAATGCAATTATAATTAGTTATTCAGTTTAGAAATCGTATAAAGCTGATTTAATGTTTGCCATTAAAAATATTAAATATTAGTTATAAAACAACCCATTGCGATATGCAATTTATTGATACTAGATTCATTTTGTATGTGTCTATTTATTGTGTCTATACCATATATTTGATTTATATAATACTGTATATAGAATAAAAAGTTATAGATAAAATAACTCCTACATAAAAATTCATATAAATTAAAGATTTTTACTTGATTAAATATATAATAAGTAATTAAAATTGTACTAATATGAGAAATTATTTAGTCAAAATACTATGCAATATTTAAAAAAAAATTGTTGGTTTTGTTTTATATAGTAATATTACTTTAATCAGCACATATTGTATTTAATGATTTTTAGCTCTTAGCTCGGATTATGTTTCGAACATTTGTAAATTAAAATCATAATATTGCTATTTTTATATATAAATATATACAGAATAGGTGTTCGGAAAAAAGTGCGTTTTTTATTTTTTAATCTCCCAAAAAAATGTAAGTAGATTCTTTCAATATATTGGTATGTTATTGATTTCATTGGTAATTCTATGGTATTATTGATTTCTAATGTAGTTCTAAGTTGTTATTTATTTCTATGGTAGTTTTTATTTATTTAAACCTGTTCATAAATTTTGTATATTTCATGTCATATTATATAATTTCAAAAAATGTCTACTGCAAGTATCAACTTTTTCATTAAAATATTAGCTTTAAATAATTACAAGGCTGTGAAAATAAGAGAATTACTTGCAAATGTATTGGGAGATGTTAGGCAAAAGATGTGGGTACAAGTTGATAGGCAAATTGGATTTGGGCGTCACCGAACTCTGAAAACCTAAGACAACATTGAACATATAGAACAGATTTTACAAAATGATGACATAATTTCGATACGAAACATTGCTGAACAAACAGATTCACCGAAATCAACTGCACATTAGATCATAAATGAAGATTTAGGCATGACCAGTGTGATGGCTCGTTAGGTGCCACATATACTTTCTGATTAACATCAGGTAGCCCGAGTTTAATGTAATGAAAACCTTGTGCAAACTATTTTTTCAAAAAGAGGTATACGTCAGAGATTATTCGTTTGCGATGAAAAATAGATTCATTGCAAACATTTTCCTCCACAGAATTCAATACGCCGTTGGGTTCCAAAAGATGCTGTTAGACCTGCAGGAGGTCGATCTACAATTCCACGGATAACCATTTCGATTTCGGCAAAGAAGTTTCATGTTATTGTAGCAGCTAACTTCTCAGGTGTACTCTATTTTGAAATTCTTGAAAAGGGAGAATTTGTAAATGCAAAACGATAGATTATTTTCATGAGTAATTGCCTCTAGTATCTTTAAAATAAACACCCTATGCCACCAGAACGTCTTCTGTAGATGCACGGCAATGCGAGACCACACATTTCCAAAGTGGTTACTAGCTTCTTTGAGGAGCATGTGATAGATAATGTTAAACAATCTCCGTACTCCTCCGATCTCAATCTCCTTCACAGGTTTGTTTTCAGAAACATTGAAGACTGCAGACGGAATATCGAGTTTCAAAATAGTAATGTAATACGTGCTCATCTCACAGAGTTCCTCAATAGTCTCTTTCAGACGACAAAATAAACAGACAGTTCCAAAATTTCAAAGATTATTGTCAGGTGTGATTGATAACAGAGGTGTTTATCCTTAGATTATCTTGTTTTTCACTTGTTATAGACTATATACAATTTTTACTTCATAAATATATGTATTGTAATAATGTTCATAAAAATAAAAAATAAAAAATGCACTTTTTACCAGACACCTTATATATAATGGGTGTTTCATAACGTTTGTAAATATGTAAAATATACCATAGGATCTTTCAACTATAATTTGATTAAATTAATTGGGAAAAATAAATAGAATACTAAAAAATTAAGTTGTAGAATATTTACTTATTTTAGATATTTTCAATATATGAAACTAGTAATTGAAGTATAAATTTGAAATTAATCGGCAGATATTTCGTTCAATACACTAAATAAATTTAACATTAATTTATAATAAAAAAATATAAGTAATAAACAACAGTGATAATAGTCTTACAATTTATATTATATGCTTGACATATATAATGTAAATATGAATCATAGCGATTTATTGTTCAATTTACTCGCACTTTGATATTAAAGTATACATGCTCTCAATATATAATGTAAACGGTAAATGCGAATAAGGTTAAAATTGAAAACTGAATAAAATATATATATATGTTGTCATAATGTTATAAGCCAAAATGATAAATACATTGTAACGCAAACATATACTTATATTATTATAATATACACACAATGAAAGCAAATAGAAATTTATATATACGATTTTTCTAGGCAGATAAACATAGAAACATATTTCATTGTGTCTTGTTTACTTTGAACAGCTTTTATAGTGCATATATATGTTATAGATTATTTAAGTAACCTATCTTAATATGAAACAAAACATCGTTAAAAGAAAATTAAAGTCAACATTTACGTTAATACAACACGCGATAAAATATCCCAATAAAAGAACTAGGTATTAATATTATAAATAAATAAATAAAAGGAAATACTATTATGTATGCAACTTTATTTCCCTCAACGTTTACAATTCAATCTTGTAAAATTAATTGTTGGAAATTTTATCTTTTAAAAATACATTTAGAATCGGTTATTATAAAAATAATCTCACATGTTCGTAATGAAAATTGATAGGAGCTTCCTGTCGAAGACGAAATATTTATTGAATAAATATGGACAGGATATAATCTATTTATTTTGGATGTATCCTCACTAAACGAAATATACATGGAAAATATTTCAATGAATATTGTAAGAATAAATTCAAGTGTAAATAACCAATATTAAATAAAAATACATATTATAGCACAACGCGTTTGAAAAAGATAGTCCTCCCTTCAGTTACAGTATTATGTGTGAAAAGGGAAAGTTAAATAGTTTTGTAAACAGTTTAAATATGTAAGAATGATATCATTATTTGAAAATGTTCTATACTAGAGGGAATTTAATGACTAAATTAAAATAAACACCTTTATAATGATATCAAGTCTAATACTTAAACAGATATTATACACTCCTGATCAGAACAACCAGACAAATTTTTATTTTTTCAATGAAAAATTGTAGATGCAATTTTGAAAAATTGAATGAGAATAATTATTGTTAAAGTCAACGGATTAGAGAAATTTAATTTAAAACGAGCGTCTAGAAGGAGGAGACTACTAGGCCCTAATTCGTAAGTAAAATAAAGTTAAAATGACAACTATTTAATAACCAAAGAAACAAATAGACTTGTTTATGTTAAAGAAAACACAAAAATGTCATCCACATATTTCAGAAACTATTTTGATTGGTATACGTTAGTTAGAAATTACTTTTCTTTGTAAAGTTAATATTTCGTAAGTAAAATAATTTCACGTTGCGTGGATGATATTTTGTGTGCTTTTCCTAATAATACAAATTTACTCTCATTCCTTCAGTTATTGAATAGTTCTCATCGAAAACTTCAATTTACTTATGAATTAGGGCCGGCCTAGTAATCTACATTTTCATGATACTCGTGTTAAACGTCCAGAATCTCTCAATGACTCGTGCAGTACTTGTCCTTCGTAAGAAAACATTAAATAGGTGTCTAACTTTTGTGCTATCTATTGGAAAGTTGGTATAATTTTAATTCTTAGATTTAATTCTTACCTTCAATGGTATTTTTTAGTAAGCTTTGCAAAATAAAATTTCTCGAATCCCTTTTTTCTAACAAAAAGTCTTCTTGTTAATTAATAAAAATTATTTTAAAATTTCTTAATAAAAATGTTTCAATTTGTCTATTTGTACTGATCAAGAGTCTAATATCTGTTCTATGCTAACTTACTTAAACATTCATTTTGCACAAATAAATAATAAATCTTTTAGTCCACTTAAACTCAGAAATCAATTACGTAAGTATTTTAATATTTTAAAATAGAAAAATAACTGTTTCTCATTAGAATCGAAAACCTTACTGATTTAAAGTTTAGAATTGTCAACAATTTCTCCTGTTCATGTGAAATGAACATATTTTACATTATAAAAACTAAAATACACTAAGATATTAGATCAAGGATGTCAATAAAAAAATATCAAAAAGGGAATAATTTATTACATTATAATACATTTGTAATACTGTTTTTTTCTAATGAATTATTTAAAAGTGTTATAGTAGATTCATTGGACTTTAATGTCATGAAGAAGGATTTATTTTATTTAATACACATAATCTTTCCTTGAATAGAAAAATTGGTAATAACGGTGCTTTCTCTTTTCTTTAGTAGAAGTTTTCTAGTCTGTTTAATTATCTCTGTTATTCTTCCAACGTACTTTTATATTTTACAACGATATTTTATATACTATCTAATACGCCACTTTCATATTTATAGGGCCTGATGAGAGGATAATGTTGACTCGTATTTACTCGCGTTGTGCAATAAAATATTATGTTTTAACAATTTATTTATTTTAATTTTGCCCTTTCCTTTGGGCTAATTGTTCTACTTGAATTTATGAGAAATACCATATACCAACATTTTTAAAGAATATTACATATAATTAAAATAATTGTTAATGATAATGCTAATGCTAATATTTTTACATATGTTCAAATGTCTTTCCAATTAAAATGTTTATACGTGTATAACGTTACTTAATAAAATCAGTTTTCGATTCTTTAAAATAAGTTTTATAAAGGTATTGGGAAAAACATATTTCGTGATTCATCACCTATAAATATTTAAACCAAATTAAGAGTAAAGTTTTAAAAGCTATATCCGTATAATAATCAGTATGTTGTCCATCAACAATAAATTTAGTGAACAAGAAAGACGATTATCCATTTTATCCCTTTATGTAAAAGGCATAATGAAATTAATTATTTTCGTCATAAAAAATTGTATTATAGGTCTAGAATATAATTAATTCAATGCAAATAATATGATAATTGGAGACAACATTTTCTTTTTGATCTAGTATTATATTGTACCAGTCGCACCTGTTAAAAACGTATATGGTACTCTTATTATTAAATATATCTGAGTCCTCAGATAAATGAAAAATTAATTTGAATAAATTAATAATTGTAAAATAAATATTTTCATTGAGAAACTATTTCCATGAATTTTAAATAAAATCAGCGTTGACAAATATAATGTGTCCATATGTAGTTTTATTTTTCTTTAATTTAACATGTATGTTAATTTCATTTTAAAATTAATTAATAAACTTTAATAATAACAATGATATTGAGCATCAATATGTCATAGAAAAATTGTCTAAATAGTAAATATAACAATATTTCAATTTATATTTCAATTTAACAAAAAAATGTTTTTCTGTTAATATTACTTTTTGTGATTTTAATTAACATAAATATTTATACGAGAAAATGTTTATACGAGAAAAGCATAACAAATCACAAATAGGCATGGTTCTAACTATTTTGGCTAAACAACATTAAAATATCTATAATTTATATATACTTTATTTAAATAATATATTATGATTTTCAATAATATTTAGCCAATTCATTGAACTACTGTTTGTGTTCTTTTATTCATATCTTCAATTTTTTAGAGTTATGATATAATGTATATTGTTCCATTTTAAAGTATCGCAAGAATACAATAATCGTTTTTAATCAAAGCATTTTTTTATTTTATCACCACTTTGCTACTAATTTAGTTAGTTTTTAAAATAGAAAGTAAACTCACCAAATTGTTACTCCAAGAATTCAACACAGAAGAAATAATTTAAACATTTTTAGAAAACTTTACAGTAGAGAACCTATTATATATATTATATAAGAGAAATGACTATTATTTTTCTATTGGTTTGTTCCGTTCCCTGAACCTACCTATGAAAACGCTAAGTATTGTTTCTATCTGACTACATCTTTTTATAAGGTTTACATCGTTTAAGGGTTATAGTTATGCTCCTAGTTTAGGTTGCATCATTGATCCTCTATGTAAAAATACAAGTAATTATTAAAAAATACTATTGGACATTTTTTTAACCTTATGGAAATCGTGTTAAGTATTCTAGATATCTGACAATATATTTAAAAAATCAAAGTGTTATTCAAAAAATTATTAAACTATTAATACATTTAACAATATATTTTACATTCAGTAAACATTATTCTATTTATTCATTGCATTAATTAAACCTTTACATTCGTTAATAAAATAAATAATAAAACGTAATAATAATAATAATATCCTCTGAATAGAAATATTATCAAGCAAATAATATCTTATGTCTACTTTAAAATTGCGTTATAATGATTTCACTTATCTATCTTATCACCTTATATTTAAACAATTTATTTGGCTTAGCCATATATGAACACCTCAGTTCACGATATCAGTAAAATGTAATATCGTTATAATTCTTAATATGCCATAGTGTTAATATATAATAAAAAGTCTGCTGTCATTGACGTATAAACAAATGTTAATGTATCTACTTAGTCTATATTGTTTTCTATAGTTGATATGTTCCAGTACATTGTTTACACGTAACTTAATATTATTTTTTAATTGGTGATATTAAAATTATAACTGCATAATCATTTTTATGTTAACATACCTTATTACTATTACTATTATTGTTACATATTTGATTTATGAATATAATAAATAAAGTATTAATTATAAATATAAAGTAAATTGTACTACATAATAAACCCAATTGTAAAGGGATGATTAGGCACAAGTTAACTGCAGCAGTAAAAAATCCAGCAAGCTAAACTTTAATAACTTTTTGTATTAAACTCTATTTTATATACTTTATTTATTATCTTTAAAAAATTAACTAAAACACCTTATACTTAATTTGACTAATTACAATTTTAGAAAAATATGTGCTCATTACTAACAGATAAATACTAATTATATCATTAACATAAATTTATTTATTTAAACATAAATATTACAAGGACATTCAAAATGGAAACAACAAAATAATAACAACAACAAAACATGCTTGCACAAAACAGTGTAAAAATAGTGACACAAGCAGTTATTTTAATATGAAGGTGTTTTTCTGAGCTGTTACTGGCTTAAAGACATTCCAGAAACGTTAAATAATAACCGAAAATAAATTATACATAGTACAGGTAGAGATAGGTCGATACAACAAGCAAAATTATTGTTAGCGAAATGAGAAAGAGGTGTTATAAGCTGAAGAAATATTGCATAAATTGTCAAGGTATTGAGAAGAAGAGCCGTAAATACTTGTGAGCCAAACACCATATTTTAAACTTAAATGTAGATTAAATTTGAAGCCAATGAAGTTCATAGATAACAATAGATGTTGAGTCATAATGAGGCAATCGCTTAATAAGTCATAATGTTGAAAAAATGTTGGAAGTGGGACCATGGACCGACCTACTGGGGTAAACCGGATTGAAGATAAATGAAAGGATTAGTACAATTTCGCTGTCGGAGGTTCGTCTGTAGATGATGTCACCATCAGGCATTAAGGATCTCAGCGGCGCAGGTTGTCCAGTTTTCCATACACTTGGGTAGTTAATTTGATTCTAGCTTTGATTAGTCGATCTTCAAGGTTAAAGGCTAGGCCATCTTAGTTGTTAAATAGCTTGTTCAGTTCGCTTTTGGTGAGAAGTTATTCGAGCAACGGCATTGTATGCTCGTGTTAGCATGTTCTTTGCGACGTATACTCGTTTTGAAGACCTATCACAACGTGAAGCCAGGATAAGTCTGGATCAATTAGCACGCCAAGAATATATATTAGGTCGCTGTATTCCATTCTTATCCACTCATTATCACTGTCATTGTCAGCCTTTTCTTTTCATAATCCTTCCGAAACGTAAAAGTTTAGTTTTTCCGGGGACACAGCCTTATATTGAAATGGGTTGCATATTTATCAAAACGATTCATTTCTTCATTCATTCTTATATCAGTAATGGTGTCATTTTTTCTCCAAGAGAGTATTGTTATGTCATCGTCAAATTGCACAGAAAATTTTTCTTCACAGCCACTCACGATATGTTTGTTTGCATCATGAGCGTACAGATAGAACAGAAGAGGCCCTAGCATGATACCACTACAAATGAGATTGCAAAAGGCACTGCGGTGATTTCCCTTTTTTCATTGTACATTCGTGTGACTGCGTGTGACTACATTTATTGTTTGTCTGAGACTTGAAAAGTATGAAGAAAGTAATTTCAGTGCGTCACCATGTATACCAACATGTTTTCCAGTTTCTCCAGGAGTATTTTCTGATCAATTGTATCGAAGGCAACGCTAAGGTCAAGAGCTGCAATTAGAACGATATTTCCATTCTCAATGTGTGTAGATACAATATTAATTAACTGGAGAAGTGCTGTTTCGCAGATATGGGGCTTTCTAAATTAATGAGATGTGTTTGATACAGTGATCCGATCCGATAAAATTGTACAACTTGTTGATCAGCGATGATTCGCTTGACAATTTTAGAGATGGAGTTAAACAGTGATAATTAACGATAAGATTCAGGATTTTTTAAATTTCCCTTCCTTTTCTAAACAGCAACTATTTCAGTTAATTTCCATTCCTCTAAAACTTGCTTTCATTGATTACAGAATTGGCTAGAGCGGCTATTTGTCTTGCTATATGTAGTCCTTTTTGTTTCAGAATAAACAATGGTATATTGCCATGGCCGGGAAAATGTGTGGCTTTTGATCGTTATGAGCAATATAATTTCGTTCAGCATATAACGGTTCCGACCCATAACTCTGGTCATACTCTAGATCTTCTTCTCTCTAGACCTGATTATGACATTGTTAAGAAACATTTCATGTATGATCTTAATATCACTGATCATTCTTTTATTGTGTGTGATATTAATTTTGAGAAAATTGCTATACCTTCCAAAACTGTATCTTTTCGTATAAGTGGAAACAAGTTTCGTTAAATGACATGGTTACGTCGGAGGAGTATACTTCTATTTTATTTAGTAATTCAAACAATACATAAACTGATTCCTTAAACCGGTGTCTGTTATCTCTCACTGATAAGCATGCTTCTGTCGTCATGAAAATGATAATGCCCAGACCTCCTGTACCTTGATGGCATGATCGAAACAATGTTCATGAGAAAGGAAAACGTTGTCGACTGGAAACAATCTGGCGTCGCATTATAGAGACAGTAATGATCGTGAGATTTTCGTCACTCAGCGTCACCATGTTAAAGTCCTCGTATTGCAAGCTAACAAAATCTTCTACACTGAACTGGTCAAAGAGAACTCCGACTCTCTGAATAATCTGTGGTCATCAATTCAATCACTTCTTCTGCGCCATCCAGAAAATATTCTAACCACTTTTGACTCACCTTTGGAAAGTGCTGAATCTTTCTAAAAAAATTTTATCACCAAGATTCATACTATCCGATCTCATTTCGTTCCTTCGTGTGAACGTCAACCAAATGATTCATTCAATGGTATTCACCTTCACACTTTCACCATCGTGATTCCGGAGGAAATCAAAGACTACTTCAAAACGTCAAGAATAAATCAAGTTCGTTTGATCCTGTTCTTACATAAGTGGTTAGGTACCTTCACAAACATTTTTGTTTCTCTTATTGCTAAAATAGCAAATGTATCGCTATCATCTGGCGTTGTTCCTTCATCTCAGAAATATACAGTTATCACCCTTTTTCCGAAAAATAGGTGCCTGTACAAAGAACAACTAAGCAACTACCGACCTGTGTCTTTTCTTACGTTTCTATCTAAACTTCTTGAAGGACTTACTGCACACCGAGTCATCACACACCGTAAGACATGATCATCCTAGACTTCAGTATACTGCTTTCGACTTGTCGATCATGCCATTATCCTTGACAGACTTAGGCACCATTTTGGTTTCACTGGAAATGTTCTTGATTGGTTTCGTTTGTATCTGGCAGAAGAACCCAAGCTATCCGTATTAAAGGATTTGACATTATTTTTGTGCTTTTAATCTGTGGAGTTCCTCAAGGCTCAGTTTTGGGTTCAATTCTACATTTAATGTACACATCTCAAATTTTTGAGATCATCTCATTATACAACTTGTCGCATCAGTTGTATGCCCATGATACCAATTTTTATATCTTTATTATAAATCTTTGAATTTAAGCTTCGTAAATGTGTGCGACCATACTGTTACTCCAACTACTTCTGTGAGGAGCTTGAGTGTTTTTTTGACTCAATTTTTCGTTTAATGTTCAAATTTCTAGTTTATATAAAAAGGCTTTTCTGGCTCTCCGCAACCTATATCGCATTTAGATTCTTCATTGATGAAGCTAATTGTAAACTCGTCATTTGTGCGTTTGTTTTCTCTGTGCTAGATTACTATAATTCTATTTTTACAGGGTGCACAAAACAATTGCTCAATCGTCTTCAACGGATTCAAAATGGTTGTGTCCGGTTTGTCAAGCACCTACCAAAGTTTGCTCACATCTCTGACCCACTCAACGAGTTAAATCGGCAGTACAGTTGGGTGTCTTATGCACAAATGACTATACGGAAAACGCTCCAGGATACCTGTAAGAACTGCTGACGCCTGCTGACTCAAGGCTTATTATAATAAGCGTGGAGATATAACGTGGAGATATTTTTGCACCTTTTCACATTTAAAATTTAACAGAATTTCAAAGTTTACATACGTCATTCATACCAATCGAAAATGATGTTGACAAGCCACCGACTATCCAGTTAGATAATTTTATGTTATCAAGATAGTCTATCTGTGCAAGACTATCACTTTAATGCTTTTAGAAAGATTTTTATTTATCTACTTTGTTATAATGCCAGCTATCTTGAAAGTAGGATCTCTAAATTGCCAAGGATTTAGGGCTGATTCTAAACTTCTTTCTCTCATTGAAGATGCATACAACTACAAATTAGACATTCTCTTTTTCAAGAAACTTATCTCAAAGATAAATATATCTCTTTCCCTCACCCACAACCAACACTTTTATCAATTATACTACCATATATAGCACCCAAACCTCATCACACAGATGAATAGGTATTCTCCACTCTTCTTCTCTCTCAATGACTCACACCTCCATCAATGATAACATACTCGTCAGTCAAACCATTTTTAATTCCAAAACCTTCAACTTCATATTTACAGCCTATGCCCCAACCCTAATCCAAAGCACCATTCACCCTGAACAAAAAATACCTTCTACTCTGCTCTTGACACTTGTCTCAACTCCTTGCCAAACCATCATATCACTATCTTGCTAGGAGATTTCAATGCCAAAACAGGCTTAGCACATCTCACCCTTCCTAATTCCATAGGCGAGTATAGAAAAGGTCACTTAAATGTAAATGTCAGACACCTACAGAAGTCATAACCTTATTGCCAACAATACCCTTTTCTATCATAAACTAGCCCATCGCTCCACTAAACAAGCCCATCGGACATGCACTCAGAAAAACAAATAATCTTTAAAAACCTTCCAAGAATCAATCCCATTAGAAATCAATTATAGACTACATCTTCATCCAAAATAAATTCTTCCCCTTATTTCCAACTCCAGATCATATAATGGCTTTAAAATACCTAGTGATCATAAACTTGTCATAACCACCATCAAACTCAACTGGACAAAATTCTTTCCAGCTCCTACACCTACATCACCAAAATTTTAACACTCTACCCTCCAAGCCCAACTTACTAAAACCAACTTCCAAACATCCTTACAAACTAATATCTCAAATATTACTCCTGACACCCCCCCCCCCTCCCCAAGACCCATTTGAACTCCAACAATCCATCTTGTAATCTGCTAAAGAAAATATTGACCCCATTCTAAAATCTTC
>JAYRBW010122302.1:0-16902 GCA_036023295.1 Invenusta paracnida
CGTATGTTAAAATTGTATGAATATATATATATTTGTTCTTAAAATTAATTTAATCAAAATATTTAATACTACTTTTTTTTCCTACTCGGCCATTTACATAAAATTTATTAAAATAAATCGACTTTTTGTTCACAAAAATTTACAGCGCGATGTATATGAAATCGAAAAGAATGAACACTCTTTGTATAATCCTTAATCTATGATTTAGACAAACACGAAGCTCAAATATGAAGCTTATTTCTAAAATAATGAATATCATCAATTCTACCGCATAGAATGTAGCATTCGTGAAAAATACTTAATTAATATGAAAAATATAACCCGAATTATATTAAATAAAGACTCATCGATTTATTTTTTTGTAAACTATAATTGACACCAGATTAATATACTGCATTGACTATAGAGTTTCATTATTGTCAA
The DNA here is from genome assembly GCA_036023295.1 of Invenusta paracnida. NCBI lineage: Eukaryota > Metazoa > Platyhelminthes > Proseriata > Coelogynoporidae > Invenusta > Invenusta paracnida. Next base: position 424 of record JAYRBW010122302.1, read on the forward strand.
AATCTAATTGGGTGGCTTTTTAAAATGTTAATTCTAAATATAAAAACAGAATAAAGAATCGTATCTATGGCTATTGAATATATGAATAAGTAAGTTTGTCTAGATTGGCATCTTGATATTTAATTGCAGTTATAAGTTTCAGTTTCGATTAGAAGGGGCAAAACAGTCATGGTTCATAAAAATACGGTTAAAGCGGATACATTAAAACTTATAAAAATATTATAAAATATTATAAATTATATACTAACTAATGTTTTTGAATTTTAAGGTAGTTCCCGATTCATTTCGTACGTGTTTTTATATCATAAAAATCAAAATTAAACGATAAATAATGCAATCTAGTGGATAAATCTAAGACACCTAATTATAATAATAATAATTATGTTCTTATATAGCGCCAACAATTATCAAAAACAGAGGATGTCAGAAGCGCTGAAGAGGGCCACAGAAGAGGTGTGTTTTCCGTTTGCTTTGAAATATAATAGTAATGTCATTAGTAGTACTAACCAGTAGTATAGTAACCAATAATAAATGACAATTAGGAATTCCAAAATTTTGGTGCAGCATCAGAAAACGCGCTGTTTCCAAAATGTCGATAATTTGTAATGTTCGTATTGTCAGAAATCCTGCACTGGATGATCCTGTGTTAAATGGAGGGTGAAGCTCTAATGTATCGTGCAAGTATAAGTAGATGCTCCCCTATGATAGAGGGTTTTGTGAACAAGAAATAACACTTTGCATTTGATTCTTTGTTCGACAGGTATAGCCAGTGGAGCTTATACAAAAGAGGTGATGATGGTGTTTTCCAGGGAGCCGAAGTAGCCAGAGTAATTACGAAAAGTTATTAATTAATTTAATAAGTGAATAAAAATGTCGTTTACAATTTCTCCGAATATTTTCAACCTTTGTCAACACATTTCACTGCATATATATACTGCAGCAACTTTCTCGTGCTCAGATCAATCGATTTCTATATCTTGAATTTAAATTTAAATTTTGTAGTCATCCAATGAAATAAGACTTTAAATATTTTTAATATTTTAAACATTATTAGTAAGTTGCTCTTTTCAATGTTTTCGTTAAAATTTGTCAAAAAATTAAAATAAAATTAGGTGAAATAGTTTAGATATCACAAACCACGTGTTTTATAACAAATAATATTTGTCTGTAAATACCGAGAAAATAATTTGTAAAAGAAAAAGGAAACGTTGCTTTTCTAAGAAATTAATATTTAATTTAATAAAAGAACGTTAGTTGATATATCACCAAAAAGTCTTCAACATTCTCTTCTTTCTATTTAATCTAAATAATAAACTTAGACTAGTTGTTAAACCACAACCACTAATCAGTGTATAAAGTTTCCTTTTCTAATATATATTTTCCTCAAAAAACATGTTATAAAGGTATATAGCTAAAGTTGTATACCTATAGGCTTATCTAAAATTAATAATAGTGTTTCATTTTTGTGAAATTTTTTTAAATTCTATTTTAAGATTTGTTATTATCATTATAATTATATTATTTAATTAGTTATTTTTAGAATACTGCTGCATATTGCTTACTAACTGGAAAAATGTTCGAATATGATATCAAGGAGATACATACGCAAATGAAGGGAAGCCATAAAGATAATATATAAATTAAATTATTTTGGCCCATGGATACCTAATTAAATCAACTTTATGTAAAATATCAAATTAACTCGATATAAAATATTGGAATATATATCAAATTAGAAGTTCGTGTAAAAGTTATTTAAGAGTAATCGATATGCGTGGGAAGAGATACTATGACGAATACAGTCAAGCACAGATGGGGCACAAATGTCGATAGGTGATATTCCCAAATTAAGAAAATACTCGACAATTAACTGATACAGATTAAAAAAAGTAAAAAATAAAACTCAAGTTTTTGCGTTTCGTAATTAAAAGTTAAATGTGACACTGTTACCAATTAAATATATAGATTTTAAAATTAACATTTGTAAATAATAATAGCGCAGTCTCTTTCCTTCACTAATGATAACATGAATGCATATGACAACTACTATAAACCCAAACATTCTATTTCTTATAAAAGACCGGTTGACTAAAGCTCCATTTAGTGGTGAGCTTCTTTATGAATTTAACGAACATCAAAATAAGGACAATTAATTCGGTAAATGTATTAACCGTTGAATTCGCAAAAAAGAGTTATAACGACAAAGCAAACATTGCGTTTAAACAATACAATGCATTGCGTCATTTAATTAAAGAATGTGTCTGGAAAAATAAGTTGATTAAACGAACACACATTATAGACTGCACAAAAAGTTCCAAAAGATGTTTTAACAGAATTTGCACATTGTTCGAGCAACTAGATGTGTGTTGGCCATCTGCACAGAACAATGGCTTTCTGTGATGTTTCGCTTGCACAAACAGTTTCCAAAAAGATTTTATGAATGCTTCAAATATTGGGTGGGGAATCCTATAAATGCATACATTTAGTTAAAATAATAATAACATTATATTTCAATGAATACATTACAAAGTTTAGAACAAATACATCTGTCATACAGGTTATCAACAGATAACAAACATAGAAAATTATTGCGAAAATTCATAAATTCATAAAGAATCTCACCACTAAGTATAGCTTTCGTAAGTCAACCGGTAATTTTCTATGTTGTTATCTGTTGATAACCTGTATGACAGAAGAATGGTGTTCTATTAATTATCTACTACTGTCGTCAGAGAAAGAAATACTTCTATATTATATAATGCACCAGCAACGCATTATCCATTCTGTTTAAATCACACCAAAATTGATTCGAAAGGCAACGAAAGAAAGTCGCATTACTGCCATTGTCATTTTGACATACTCATAAATTAAGAAAATATGGTCTACTAAGAAAGGTCGTATCTCTATGACATTTCTATAATAACATGCGCAAATAAAAAGAAAATCTGCATCATACAATTGACAAAGAAGAATGGAGATTTCCACCCACTGTCTACAATTTTAGCCGGCACTTTTAATAATCAGTGCAGGCAGAAATTTCATCACAAACGATGATCAGTTGAGGCAGACATCTATATACACTGTTCCAATAATGATTCTAACAGCCAAGTGTTACCGGCGTAATCTTAAACTTTTGATATATCCCCGCTAAAGCGAAATATTGACCCAAATAACCGACTAAATTTAAGATAGAAAGCATACATTGGAATCCGGGAAACTTAAACTTCCCCTTAAGAAGTTGGCATAAATTTAATACTCACCTACTACATACCATGGATACACAATATTATAAGTTTGAGAATTAAATGACACTCAAATGAACTCACTTGATTCCGATAACTTGTAACTTTTCCAGTTTTCCAATCGACTCTGGAAGCGACGTCAAACAGTTGTAGTCCAGAACGATTTGAGTCAGAGAAGTGCAGTTACCAATTTCTGGAATAAAAACAGTAAACTTGACAACACACGTCTACCGTAATTTCTTTAAATACCGGCCCACGTAAAACAGGCCCGCTCTGCAATATACGTGTTTATCGGGTGCCATTTTGAATTACATATATACAAGTAAACGTAATATCTGAGTTTTGTTTGGTCCTAGTGCAGGTCCTTTGTTTAAACTTAACCAAAGCAATAATAAATAAATAATATAATTCATTTTTAATTCAATATATTGAAAATATATTGAATAATGTGATTATCTCGCAAAGGAAACATTCGGGATTAAAATATTGATTGAGACTATATTATACCATGCGTATTAACAAGAATAAATATTTCCGTTGAACTGGGTACAACGGATATACGGATGTACAATATCTAATTAATCAATATATACTTACATAGAATGGCAATCTAAAATATTCCACCTGAAAATGTTATGCATTTTGCGGTTGTGGTCAACATATATTATTTCAAAAAATCAAGTATATGCCAACTCATTTACATAATTGCTAAAGATAAAATATATTTAAAATATATCAGTCTTGTACTCCATAGTCTTTCTTATCGCGATAGTTAAAGATATGGAAAGGATTTCTATTTTTGACCACAATCTTATTTCTTCAACTTGTTACGTAATTTTTTTCAGATAGTCAATCTATGTACCTATACATATATATAAAAATAAATATCTGTGGTACAAATCAATACTGTCATCGAAATCGAATCTTTTAGTGTGCACATATTGTGGAACGTACCAGTGGGCAGTCCTGAGATCTTGTTGTGGGAGAGATTGAGCATGGCGAGGTCCTTGAGGTTGCCGATACCCGCTGGAACACAGCCAAATAGCTTGTTCTCGTTGATGACTAAGGTTTGGAGTTTCTGTTGGAGGATGCCGATACGGTGCTGTGCATTAATGTTTCGATTTTTAAACTTACGGAGAGGAATTAAACATAGAGTACAATAAATTTAATACAAGAGGGTCGTTCAAAATTGTCACTTTAAGAATAAAAACATTATAACATACAGTTATTACTTATATACATACAGTTATTTTATAAAAAATAACTAACAGCAGGATTGTCAATGTTTTAGGAAAATATGTAACGTAATGTATTAAACGCTTTTATAACAGAAAAAAGTATACATTCAGGTAATAACAATTGATAAAGTAACACTATATAAATCTAGCATTACGATTCCTGTATCCCGGTTCTCACCCAATAAGTATAATTCATTGTGTAATAATTCCCAAGTAATGGAATGTAATGATAAGACAAATCTAGAAATTTTTTAAATAAATAATGTTTAGTCATTTACTTACAATAATCCGTTATCTAATCATTATTTTAGACCCTGTAAATTCCTTAACTTGGAAATTTATTGCTCATTGTTCCAACTCGCCAAACAATTAATGATCACACATTCCGCCCGCCTCTGATTCCTTTCATCTCGGACACCCTAATGCTAGACTGGCTTCCGGTCGTAATTCAAAATCCTGCCAAGATTAGCTCATTCACTCTTCTACTCAAACAAAACTCTACAGAAACCATATATCATGCTAATCCATTTGATTTTTTAACGTTCACCGTTAGACTAAAAGTGATCCCAATAAGATTTGCACTACTCGCACCATCGATTCATGCAAAGTACACATCGCAATACCCACAAGAAGTTCTGTCTAACTAAATTTTGAAAAAGTATGTTAGTACGATAGAAATAGTAACAAGAAAATATGTTAAAATGAACTAAAATGTATAGCTGCTATAAGGGTCTTAGCTATAATATAATGACAAAAACACAGATATGAGACCAAAGTAGGAAAGTATGACCTGTACAACCCCTCATAGGAACTTATTGATTCATGTTGGAACAACGGCATGAAGTAGCATTTTATTAATATTTATTATAATTATGGCAGAGCTAACAGTATATATATATATATATATAGAAGTAACCTAACAGAGCAGAATTCAGAGCTTCTATGGCGGAAAAAATAAATCATCCAATCAGATGTCAGTATTTACGCGAAATAAAACACGTGCTTTTATGTAAGGAAATAACTGCAATAACTGACTCGGCTTTACTATAAACAGATTTGACAAACTTTCTTGCCTACGTTTTGAACATAAAATTCGCATAATTATTTTTAGTGAAATATATTAAAGTTAAAATCTAGAATATATCTGATTACAGATCTCAATAAACAAACAGGTGGTGTTTTCCTTTTAGACATGTTCGTTCATTATTTTAATAGTTCCTTTTTTCTGCTGGTATTTGAAGCCATCTTGGTGATTATTGAATTATTGCTTAGCAACATTTACGTATACTTCTATGACAATTATAATTATATCGAGAGAACAAGAGAGTCACCGTGAGATTGCCAATACCGCGGACGTCCGTGAGTTTGTTGTATGTGAGCAAAAGTTGAGTCAGGCTCTTGAGTCGTGTGATGACGGCGGGGAGGCGCCCTTCCAGTCGGTTGTGTCGGATGTTGAGGTGGGTGAGTGCCTGGCATTGGTCCAGTTCGTCCGGGAGGTGCGAGATGACGTTTTCTTGGAGCCAGAGCTGGACAGACGGGGTGGTTAGAAAGTACATTTACTTCTGGAATGCAGTATTAAGTATAACTGTCGGTTCGTTAGATTCATAAATATCTTATCAAATACATTATATTTAAATATCTCCAACTTTTCATCTCAACTGCTTTAATGTTTGGTCATTGTGAATTTAGACTATGTAAAACATCAGTTTGAATATCAATAACTATTTAGAAAGTAGTTTAAAAGTATCTAAAAGTAATTATTCTTTACATTGATTTATTTGTTTCCAAACTAATGTATAATTATGGTAAAAATATATATTTTTTATTTGGATTGTAATCAGTAAAGTGTTGAAATATTAATATTTTGTGATTCGTTTAGCGAATCCCCCACAGTGAAGATCCAGCTAGAATTAGACGCCCAATAGGAGTATTTGTAAAAAAATATATTACAATAGTGAGTGATAAAATTAATAAGATCGTTAAGCTAACAAGCGGAATTGATAATTATTATTGTTATTTATATTCAATAAACGATCCTGATATTGATATCTGTTTTTCTCATTGTCTTGTATGAATTATTTGGTTTTAAGATAGTAATTATAAGTGTTATATTGTTATTATTAGGCAAACACTATAAGCTTTATGTCCGATATAAACCGAATTCCTTTTTTGGCATTACATATTTCAAATTTTGCTTCTAATCCTGTCTGAAATTTATCTCTATTAAATATTAACTCGACAAATCCCGTGCAATATTAATCCCTTGTCAACTGCGGGTCATATTATTGATTTCTACTCACCTGGTGATTGGCATGGTGTGAGTTATTTCAAAATATCACAAAACACACTTATTAAATGGAACACATCGAAAAAGTTCATTACACCCTTATGAAACACCGACCCGGGAGTCCTACCATTGCAATGATATGACATTTTGCGTAATATAAAGTTTAATAAGCGCTTAAAGGTATGAAAAAAGCAGTTCACACACACATAAACACAATTCACTTATTTATAAATAGATAAACAATTATTAACAGCAGAATATATGCCATAGATGATGTGCTTCAATGATGACTGCTTTTATTGTTTTATTTTATCAAATTTTATGTTAAGTTTATTCTATGCTAAGAAACAATTATAGACATCAGAATAACCAGAACTAAAGTAGAATAGAAAATTAGTTATTCGTAAGCTTGAGATATGTCCCCTTGTTTCAACTAACAATATTTGTATCTCTAAAATATGGTTAGTGCGCTGGTTTACCATGCAAATTTCCCAGGTTCGAAATCCGCTTCTGGCTCACAGCCTGTCCGTAGTGAGGAAATGAGCTAACCACCCTAAATCATCATTCCGTTAGTTAAGGAGAAAACGAGACACTTCTCCAACGTACCTTATAATATGTATAAATATTATTCCAATTAACTTTACTCACACATAAAAAAAACGTATTTAATCGATTAAACAATGCATTAAAATCTGATAGTTAAATAAACGCCCCACCACAAACAAACTTGCATAGTTCAATAAACGCCACGGCATAAGGACAGTAATATTTCATAATGATCAATAAATATAAATGGTTTATTTAAAATGCTTTTTAGCTATTTAGCGCTATATACAGCGTGCAACAAATAGTTCTTAATTAATCTCTGATATCTATAAAACATCGATAACAAATTATGACCTTCATTTCTTCTTGGGTATAAATTCATCATGACTATGACTTCTAATAAAAAAATTAAAATTAGCTCCCACACTTGTTATCTCAATTTTAGAATGAAATACACTCGAAAAATATTTATTTATTTTTTTATACACATTTTTTGTTATAAAATATAAGTTTTGTTAATTCTTATTTGACATTTCTGTTCATTATGGAACTTTTGTTTTTCCATAAGTTTTGTTTTCCCCTCTCAAAAAATGTTGTTTCTAAATTATTCAGTATTAATTAATCATTGTTATATATTTTATATATTGTTTTGTCATTTTAACCTTTAATTGTGACTTATTTCATATTATTATTGTGTAGATTACATAGAAGTTAATGCTTAAATAAGTTTCTTTCGTAAACAGTAATATTTTTATATATCCGCAATATATTCCTCATTAATCTTCATTATATTTATTATCCGGTCAAAACTCATCGCCTATTCTGAAAGAAACATTCTACAGTGAAATTATTTCTAGAATAATTTCAAATGTACACACCTGCTGCAGACAACAAAGCTTCCCAAATTCCGGCGGAAGTTCTGTCAACTTGTTCTTGTAGAGAAAGAGTCGAGTGAGGTTATGCACCGAACCAACACACGGAGACAGTCGCATCAGATTGGAACTCGACAAATCCAGCTCGACAGCATCGGCCTCGCGACATGCGTGGATCTCCTTACTACCATCCTGACAAGAGAAAGATTGTAAGTAAAATAAGAGCTATAAATTTATATAGAGACGACAACATATCTAGCCAGAAATACCCGCTTCTTTGTTGTTGAATTAATACCAATTTTCCAAACATGTAATTATTTATAAACCCAGTGCTTACAATTACCATTTTATTAATATGATTATTCAATCAAAATACAAAATTTTGTAATTATCCGCTTTTAAAAAATATATATATCTAAATTTTGTAATAAAAATAATATAGAGTAATAATACCTAAAGATTCGTCTATTAATGATTTGGTATGTATGCAAAATAACAAACCAACACGACAAAGGCCCAAATCTGCAGTTGCAAGATACAGCTGTTTCTATTGGTCAATATATATTTATCGTATTTTTCCTTTCTTTGTTGTCTTACATACTAATAATATAATATAAATGGATTAATATATAGCTGGATATATAATATTTGCTTATGTAATTACTAATTCAATTGACATTAATTACAAGTTTTATAATATAATAAAAAAATTGTAATGGACCGATTTATTACTCCTGAAAATCAAGAAGCTTTGATGAAAATAATCATAACAGCAATTGATATTGCACTTGCTGCAAGAAATTTTCTGCCGTCGTGATTTGAATTGTGTGAATTTAATCGCGACTCTTGCATGAACACGCATATCCCCCCGCAAACGCAAGTAAAGTCCTTTATCGTCATCAACTTTTTAATTATTATTTAATATCGGCTTTCAGATAACTAGTAAGAACTACAGATAACTAGTAATAAACTACATAAATTAATCAAGTGAGTGAAACTGTATTCACATACTCTAACATACATTTACTTCTTTGTGTCTTTGATGTTGCTAGAATAAAATCATTATTTAGACAGAAATAAATTACTCGAGCTGTTCCCCATGGGAATTCATTTCACAATAATTATTACTGTTCCAAAAGAAAATAACAGCTAAATGAAGCTGATACATGTATAATGCTTCAATTATGACACCCACAGATGAAGACAAGGAATGTTTTTAATATAAGTAATGTCTGTCTGTCTTGTTATCAGTTTTAGAAAAACTTAATAATAACACTAAAACTCCGAACTGTCTATGTAGAACGGACGTTCCCCATTTGAGACGTAAAATACACACCCAGATTAGGCTCACGGGTATGACGTTCACTGCTCTCGACATAGCCGCCCGGAGATGCATATAGCGTGGCGGCAACATGTCCCATAAAAACACCATACCAATGTTATAGCTTATCAACACAAGAGGAGTTTATGGCATGGGTAAAAATGATGTATAATTCTTTTAGCTATAATGCCTGGAAATATATTGTCTTCTAATCTCATATATAGGTACGAGTATAAGTATAAAGACAGCAATCCATAATAGACTAAATTTCTGTGCTCTACGGGAACCGTACATTACAAGCGTCAGTTTTCAAACAAACTGAAAAGAACTTTTTCACCTGAAGGTCATCTAAGATTAAGTATTTCCAGCTGCTTGATTATACTGTGACTGAGAGTTAATTTAATGTTTGAGAACACATGAGAGGAGTCATTTTGTGGCAATTGAGTCAGTATACGCATGCCACAACTGTGGGAGATGTTGCCGATCCAATGTGGGCTTAGTCGAAATTAATTTGTCATCATCAAACGCAATGGACGACCGAAACAGAAAAGATAATCACTCCAGCTATAAAAATATATTCAATATGATTGAATTATAGATTAATTATTATTTAAACAAGAAACAAATAACATTTTGTCATTCCGTCAGCGAGATTACCTTACTTTGTGTATTTTAAATACAGCTAAGTTTAATTAAATCAATTTATAATCTAAATCAGTTTGTTATAGCTATTTATTCCAAAAAATTTGTCCACTCAACCTCCCAAGCAGAGGTATATGACCAATAGTTTGATGAATACATTCCGTCCAGAAGGTAGCGAAGTTAATTCAGTGACTCAAACTGACTATATAATGGCGACAAAACAATTATAATAATATGCTCATTCCAGCAAAGCCTCGGGAGGCATATTAAATACCCTATAATTATACTAATGTATCAATGTATATATTGTTTTTGTGCGCAATATTAAAAATAACTTGAAGACTAAAAGTGTTATTTATTTAGTTTAGAAAATATCATGAAAATATAATTTAAAACATTACATTTTTTGATATTCCGACTTTTGGTTGTTACTTATGGCCAAAATATCATCATACCAAATATGTATATAATATATACCTACCATACTTTTGATTCTTAACATATCTACGTCTGAATTAGTGAAAACTAAAGGGTATTCAGTCAAAAGCTTTTTAAACATTAATTATTATGCTTAAGTACTATAATATATTAAAATAGCATTTGTGGTAAATATTAGAACAATTAATTATTACACATGTATAAACTAAATATTTGATAATATAATTTGAAATGTTTGTCTCTGAATTCACCGCGCATTAATCAAGTATTTAATTAAATTATCATGATTTTCCTATATGGGATGGATTTTAATGCTATGATTTAAACTTATAACAAAATAAGTTAAAAGAATCTCTAAATAAACAGAGAGCAGGACTTACAATGATCTTTATCTTCTTGAAACTCGGTTTGGTCGGTGTGACCTTCTTTCCATCGTGAGCCTGAACCAACACTGTCTTCCTCTGATAGACGTTGGCCGTAGAGGAGGAGGGAAGATGTAGGTGGGGGAAAATGTGACCATGGTGATAATGCGCGGGCTGTTGACTCTGTTGGCCCTCTGAGTGAACACTGCTGGAGTCGTCAGTTGAGATGTTGTCTGCTTCACTCAAGGATACCGACTTGACCCGATGTGTGGGATGCGGAGACACAACAGAAACGGCAGGTGGCTGAGCATCCCCTCCTTTGCTCGGATTGGTCAAACTGTCCCGCTGACTCGCTGTCTGATTGGCCGCCTTAGAGGCATCACCGCTTGGCTTACGCATGTGCTTCATTTTGATGTACTGAGATTTATATTCTACCAACGTTTGTTCTATTGATTACTATTGATATATTGAATAATTGACCTTCGTTAAATTAGATGTACACACAGTTTAGTCGGTTTTCAAGTAAAATCCTAGAATATGGAAGAAATAGTAAGTTTTATTAATACAAAACAAAAGGGACAGTTTAACAAAAATAAAAGCCAAAAAACGAGCTAAAAGACAAAATAGCTGTAAAATGTAAGGTAATGTTTTTGTTACACCTATAGACAATTTTTGACAATGTTGAAAAAATAAAAGGAAGCGACACATTGTAAATTAAACTCTTTCCTAAAGGGTCGTTTACTATTCAATCTGCTGTATTTTATGTTCCAGAAATGGACAATTATGTAAACATAAAAATCGAGCATTTTAACGAAGTCCAATATAATTTTTAATGATGATAAACTGTCTAATTTCTTAAGCGTTAATGTCAAGAGCTAATAGTATTAATACATCTTTGATGATCTTGCTATATTAGTTTTATGATGCTTCTGAAATTAAAAACTCTCTTAAATTATAAAATATTGTAGGTAGGTAGGTACCTACCTAATATAATCAAATTACCCTAGGTATATGTAATAATATCAAATATATATTATAATGAAAACATACTATTGGTCTAAAACGAAAATTTTAATTTTAAATAATTATTAAATTTTTCAATGAAATTTTATTTTTGAAATTCTTGAACGTTTGAGTTCTTATTATACGATTTTAAATATATTTGTTGATGTTTAAGCTATATACGCACCCTATATATGTTATACCATAATTAAAGCAAAAAAATTGGAATACTTAATCTGAGTAGAAGCTCGAGTGATGTGGTAATACATTAGATCTTTCAGAGTAGAAATAGTGTAAGGTGATGTTGATATAAACCAAGGAATTAATGTTGCTGCACATTAAAGTGGTTAAACGATTCCAAAAATATAAAAAATAAAGGAATGGTGTGGTAAATTTGCAATAATGATAAATGTCTAATTTACAAGAAAAAGAATAGCTGGAAATAAATTTCAAATGTATATTTTTCAGTAGAACAGTGGAATAGAATACTTAAATAGGCGTTTACATGCAATGAGAGGAAATACTTTAATGAAAAAAATATATTTGTACTATACAATTATGAAGCCTTAATTTACAGAAGCTTGTAATTAAACAGCTTCTTTTTTTTAAACAAACAATCAAAAAACAATTTTGTAGAGAACCTTGACTCTATAAAATGTGGACTTATATAGTAAAATCAGGCGAACCTCCAGATAATTTAAACATTTATGAACATTCATTTTCATATAAATCATGATTATAAATTCTGTGTCACCATGTACACAAAATTTCATGTGTTTAGGAAATTTCGGAACGCAAGGAAGGAAAAGTAAATTTTAACTTAGATATTCAAGAGCCTCACATAAAGTAAGATAATGCAAATTAACTTGAATGGCGTTAAATTAATTATACCTCATTTTCACATCTGTAAATAATCGGATGAATAAACTTTAAAATAGTAAATTCCCATATGATTATTTGTGTAAGGCTATAAGTCAAATGAATGCCAATATTATGGAACAACAAAACTATTGCGCTTAGACAGAATGACGAAGTATGCATTACACGGAATGATGCATAATGATACAAAATAATATAATCCATAGAATAAATAAATTTTTTAGAGTTACGATAATTGTAATTACTTATTGAAAAGTTCACAAATGTGCAACAAAAATAAAACAAATAAAATACTAATATAACTAATATACTAGTATAACATAATTTAGTGAATATGGAAAGATAAAATGAAAGAATAAACGAAGTAAAAAACTGGTATCGATTATTTTTAAAAACCAAACTTATTTCAATAAAAAAGTGTAAAAGCAAAATGAAACATTAAAAGCCATAAAATACACAAAATATATTGAAATGTTCAATGTTATTCATCTTAATCCTCCATTATTGTCCTTCAAAACCATTCATAGCATTTTTGACAGTATCGCTCACTATTGCCCTGAATAAAGTCTTATTGTGATTTATATCTATCTTCTAAGTTAGACAATCTAGTCTATGGTATTATTGCAAAGCCAACAAAATATGTAAATTGTTAAATCAAAAGGACGCTTTACGCCATTCTTTAACAATTTTATGCATAATCAATTGATTAAGCATATGCTCATTTAATTAAACAGTTTTGATTAAAGGTTGTCATTTAGTAATGAGACATGCTATTCCTTGTTAATGGTTTTACAACTAATAAATTATATCTTAGTAATTGAAAGATAAAATATATCTTATATACTTTTAATGAAAAATAGACATAAACCAATGATGTCAAGTTTTTGACTGGATTTTATTAAAGCACATCATAGAAATTTAATACCGGAAATTGAATACTGATAATTACGACGATAAGGAGCACTAGATTACTCTAATTTATTTATACAACACTAAGGTGATGCACACAAAAAGGATGCTATACAGTGACAATAATTGAATCATCAATGTTTTGAAACATATTAATTAAAATATTAATTATCCTTAATGGGAATTAATAAGAAGTATGACTAAAAGACCTTAGCTAAGAGTTTTTTCATATTATAAATAATAAAAAACAAATGAAAAAATAAATAACATGTCACACTGAGTATGAATAGTCTACATGTATGAAATATACTTAGGTATTTACACTTAAATATACTGAGTCAATATACTTATTTATATATACATATGCATGTATGTATATATAACTTATTAAAGAAGTGTTCAAAAATAATAATATATAATATAATTTTGCATAATATAAAAGTAACGATTTCTAAGGGCAGATCATTTCAAATAAATTATTAAATTTACCATCAACTATATATCAGAATTATATAAGTTGTATAAAGTTATGTATAAACTAATACCACCTAGTTCCTTGTGGTGGAAGAATCACATTGAACTTGTGGCACACATTATTTGCTTTGTGAAATATTGCAAGCGGCCACTCTTAAAGGTGCTGATGTGGCATCAAGACACAATGCCATGGGAAGGTCAAGGAAACCAAACCAACTCCTATATGATGCAGGCCTCCCGAACAACACTCACAGCATCAGTGCTTTTAGAGAAAAAGTAACGAAGACAAACACTTGACAATATTCCCCCTCATATACCATATAATTGGTGTTGTATTGTAATACAGGGTGGGCCAAAAGTGATAACTAATGTATTACAATCAAGTATATTTGCAAGTAAGTATACTTACAGTATAAGAAGTAAATTACGTTTTTAGAACAAAGACGGTATATCTAAAAAGAGAAACCAGTTAAAATTAAACTGGAAATTCCAAGAAAAGATTAATCAATTAATCTGTCACAAATTACAATGTGTGAGTCTGATATTTTTGTATGCTAAAATCAATGTATCTTATCAATCAGCTACTAATATTTTTGATTATGAATATTTGGATAGGCCACAGCTATCAAGGATACTATAATTATGCATCTTATTAAACGTTTCAAAGAAACTGGTAATGTTAATGACCTTCCATGCACTGGGAGACTTAGAACTTCAACTGATGATGATATGGCGACAGGAGTATTGGGAGTCATTTTGAACAGTCTAAAGAAGTCGACACAAAAACTGTCCCACAAGACTGGTATCTCTAGGACTTCAGTGCAACGAATTTTGAAAAATAACACTTTCATCCATACAAAGTATCCATTACACAGGAGTTACACAGTGATAATTTTGATCATCAATCTCAATTCTGCAGTTGGTATCAAAATAGCAAACCATTTCCATCAATCATATTCAGTGATGAAGGGATTTTTCATCTGAGTGGCCATGTCAATAGACATAATTGCCAATATTGGGCCACAGACAATCCCCATTGGTTTTCCGATACAAATAAACAGCATGATCCACACATTATGGTTTGGTGCTCTATTTGGAAAGAAAGATTGATTGGGCCCTATTTCTTTGATCAAAGTGTAGAAGAGACCTATCTGAACATGTTAAAGAACTTCCTGATTCCTATTTTAGATGACATCCCACTGGCACAATTGAACACAATGCATTTTCAACAAGATGGGGCACCACCCCATTTTGCAATTATTATTTGTGAGTTCCTCAATGACTATTTTCCTAATAAATGGATCAGGCATTGGGGTCCCATCAAGTGGCCGCTGAGGTCACCCAACCTTTCACCACTTGACTTCTTTTTATGGGGTCACCTAAAGTCTTGTTTATAATGATTGACCAAGAACTCTTCATGAATTAAAGGACAATATCTGACATGAATGTGATAGAATTACTGTCAATGTCCTACAATGTATGTAAAAATCTTTTGTAAGTCACATTAATAAGTGCCTTGAAGTAAATGGTATGCAATTTGAACATCTCCTTTGAATTTGGACATTCACTTTGTATTCACTTTGGATTCACATTGTATCAGTTATTATCATTTTGGATTTACTTATTATACTGTAAATATACCTAGTTGCAAATATACTTGATTGTAATACATTAGTTATCACATATTCTCTTTTTGCCCATACTGCATGACTTTTGGCCCATCCTGTATACAATAATCAATGTTTTTTATTTAAATTATATCCACTGGAGAATAAAAAATATATAATATGATGTGGCTTTTATATTATCTGAAAAGAGTATATATATATTTAAACTTGCCATAGATAAATTAAAAAATATATATTAAAATTGAATGTTGTTATATAATATATATTTATTATAAGTATAACCATTATCAGATTTGATAAAATAACAATCTAAAAAATGAAATAATTTATTTGTTGGAACAAATAAGAATAATATGCAATTTTTTCAAAATTTTATAAAAATGAAATAAAAGCAGCACATGTTTATGATCATATTTTTAATAGCAAAATAAACATTTATTCTAAATTCTTGTACAATGAAATATAGACATCCATATTAATATTAATTATACTAAATTCAATAAAAGGAAATCTATACTATACTTCTAAAGTTCCTAATACAGTGTGTCCCAAAAGTCTCTCTGCAGTAGTAGCGATCAATGTTTCATTCCATCACTATTTAAATAACATTATCTGAATGCGTTTTTTCAGTATAAGCGA
>JAYRBW010122313.1:0-16901 GCA_036023295.1 Invenusta paracnida
CAACTATCCTATATTACCTACTACATAGTTCGCTTAGCTTTACTAGCTAACGACCTATTGCCATAGGTCTAGATAACCTGCTTTATAGAAGTATTTGCTTGTAACCTTACTAAAATAGTAAAAAAGTTATATGTGTCTTCTAATAAATTTTTACCTTTACACTACTTAATATTATTTATATATTAATTATCATTATATACGAGTATGTGTATTGAATAATATTTTCTAATACTATTTATAAAGATATTAGCAATTAAAAAATAGTAAAAATATCAGAGAAAATATATATTTTGACAGAACTAAAACTATTTCTACGTTAACGAATGTGAAACATGTTGTGCGTAATGCAATAGCCACCGTGTAATTTTTGTACAACTAAGAAAAACTCGCATAGTACATATTATATATATAACACATTTTTATCGTTCATAAGTTTATAAATAAGCAACAAATCATATTATATCGCCGACAAAAATTTAACAATTGAATTACCTATGTCCAATTTGAATGAAATTAAACGAATTTAATTTTTTTTTAATTTTCTGATTTAATATTTGTAGCACACTAATTGCCTATGCTCACCAAATACGACGTAACGCTGCACTTCACAAAAAGTTGAAATTTTCCACTTAAAATATATTCAATAAAACCCTTTAATACTGCTTTCTTGTATCCCATTTACATGAAATTTATTAAAATAAAACGATTTTATAGTGACGAAAATGTACAGTGCAATGGATGTATATGAAATCAATAAGAGTGAAATCTCTGTGTTTGATACTCTATGATACCATTCAAACTACATTCTTACAGTCACATAGATTCAGGCATGTATACTAACTTTATATGTTGTCTTTTAGCATAAAAGTGCCTTAGCTTAATTGTAGCATTAATTGTCGCGTCGCATCGCGCTTGGTGGGCACAGGCCTTAATGATACGTTTGCGGACTTGAAATGCCAATGTCGAATTTTAAGTGCTTAAATTTGAGGAGAAAAACCTAGATACAATCTGTCTCCATGGGATCCCTCTTTTTTTACATGACTATACTTACATTGACAGATATAAAAATTGAAGAAAAAAATTGATTTGAACAGAATGAAACATTTTTAGGGGTAACATTTTTGTGATTTATAACCAACATTTGTTTTTAGTTTTCCGGACGAATGTATGGCAATTGGAATTTTTTAAAATTATTATTATATGTTTGGTTATGTTTGTTATATCCGTCAATTACAACCATCTTTTGCCCCTTTAAGGTAGAATTCATACAATAAAAAATTGACTTGACATTAAAAGAACACACAGCATACTGAATTCCCCATTATCTATATTCTTATTCTATAGACAAGAAAAAACTTTCTTGGAATATGCATTTTTTCGATTTATTATTTCGATATTTAATAGTTGTACCTAAAGATAAACAGTACACGATATAACATTTGTTAAATATTAATCATTAACACATACTGTATCCATGATATAGTGAACATTTTAATGTTTACTACTGAATCCAATGGATAAAACTCTTACTGTACTTACTTTCTATGAAGATAATTGTAAGTAACGAAAGAACTGTTCTTTAAATATGTACATGCAAGTAGTGATAAAGATATAGAGTACAAGATGTGTGAAACGTATAGTTATGTAAATGATTGAACCTAGAAAACTTAAAGAGGTTCTTAACCATATTTTAAAATGAATATTAAAAAAAATAAAGTTGTGCAAGGTAGAACAGGAATGCTAGGTATCATTATTTATATTTATATTGTCATCTACAATACGTTCGACATATTTTTATATATATATATATATATATATAAATGTTTAAAGAAAGTAACTTAGAATTCAATTAACCAAACTGCGTTTTGCTTATGCTTATGATACAAAACAATACGTACAGAATTTTTGAAGGATAATTAATTACATTTAATATAATCAATATGTTGTAACGTTTTTTATTCACTTTTAAAGGCGACATAGGCTTATCATTTATAATGCAGAAATTATAAAAATATGTACAATAAAAGCATGATAATTAAAATCATAGCAACTAGGTTTGTTCGTACGTATTCTAATGTTTGTTATTTTCAGAAAGCTGTGTAAAGATGAATTTATATTACATTTTTAAACTAAAACTGTTACGCAAATACATATTATACTATATTCTATTATATTTTATTATACATGTTCATATTTTAATTTTTGAATGATAGAACTCAAGAAATAAAAAGTATGTAACTTTATACAGGGTAGCGCATAAGTTCTTCTACTGACATCGTATTTTACACTCTTATTTGTATTTCTATGATTTAATTAAAATTTATTGTTCAGTTTACCTATCAATGATTAAATTTAAATGCACTTAGAACACTTGTAATATGTACAATTGTGAATTATAATTATAATTGCATATTATAATAATATATTATAACCTATGTTGGAAAATGGTCCCTTTTACTCGGTACAAGAACTTATGTGCCACCCTGTAGTAAAACGATATATTAAATGATTTATCGATAAAGAAAAAACCTAACACCGTTTTTTATGGAAAGAGGATAACTATTATAAATAAACTAAATTGAAAAATAAAATTCTAGATAGGAAAATATTGTGCTTAGAAGTTTTAGATTATATATTATTGTGTTTAAAGGCAAAAATAAAAATTGTAAAGAAATATACATTGTAGGGTCACAAATAAAAATTTAAAATAATTTAAAATTGACATGCTCAGAGTTAGGTACAATATTTATTGAGAAGATTTTAATGAAGATGGCATATTTTTTACCAACATCTTGTATGGAATCGTTGACAGATATTCATTAAAACATAAACTAACTCATATAGATAATAGGTTTGCATACAGGTCATATAAGTCTTTTACCTTGCAACTTCAAGACTTCCTGTTTATTATAATTTTTCGTTATATTTTTGTTGACAAAAAGATACCATTCAATTCTTTTAGGGGGACGGAGGTATTGTACTTTTTTAAATCACGGGGAAGAATTGACACGTTGGACGGATTTTTAGACGCAATAGCCTCGATGTACACTGCAAGGTCTCTCTAATATTAGGTATTGCTCCAGTCATGAGTGATTTTTTCACTGCATGTGCGAATGAGTGAAAAATTACACTTTACATTTGCATTCAAAGGGTAGAAAGAAGGGGTGGTTGCTCACTTTGATTTTGAAATACGCCTGAAATTCCAAGACGATTAGATCCGTCAAACGATATGGAGCCCTGGATAAGAGAAGAAAATAGAACGGTATGAGCAGAGTAGGAAAAGATATAGCTATACAGTAAAATATTACAGCCTGAAAGAGTTTCTCGACTATATCTACTTTGCTTAATGATCTATCTTAGAAATAATATAATGCATAGTAATAATACAATTATATTATAATAGTAATTCAAATAATCAATAAGAAAAATTGCAATCAGCGAAAGAGTGGAAAGGTATTATGAAAAGAATTGCTAATGCAGATTTGAAACTGAAATTATATGTTGTACACAAAATTCTTTAATAGGTATCAATCCGGCTCGTTATGTATAAAGTGTACTTTTAAACGTTAAAACCAATTTGATTGATAAAATTGAACGAGGTGTGAGGGAGTGTGAGCGAGAAAGAAATAAAATGTGAAATAATATGAATATGGGAAGACAGAAAAAGAGGGTGTAAACTATATTTATATTTTGAATATAATTACATAATATATTGTAAGTAATAATGACAAAAGAATAAGAGTATTTCAAGAAACTCATTAAATTTTAAATCAGTCGTTCCGATTGAAGTAACTATGCTTTAAATTCAGTAAAAAATGTATATATTTATCTATATATGTACTTATCAATATTTGTTTTTAAAAATACGAATGAATATTATATATTTATGTAAAGGAAATATTGACAAGGAATACATATATTTATCTGAATTTTTAAAATTGAAGTATAATCCGAATTGATGTTAACTAAAATTAATTTAACTAAATTTATTCTTTCTTGATTTTTCTAAATATTGTATCAATGTATATAAATATATTAAGTCCTATTGTATCAATAATTGGGCTGGTCATAATAATGTTGGTCCAGTCTAACATCGATTATAATTATTTATCTAAATATTATATGTTCCCGGTAGCAGTGGTTAGACAAGCTAAGATCTAAATAAGTCTATCTTATTTATATATAAATATATTAATAACTAATATTATCTACTACTCAATTAACAAATTAATTTATCTATGAGAGTAGAGGTTATCCGGTAAAAGATATTTTGCCTTGTTCAGTATCCGTGGAGCCTTTCTGCTTTCTTTAAATATATTAATGTAAATAAACGCAAAAATATAATTTCAATACACTAATTTAATATAAATAAACAAAATGCATAACATGAAGTAAACAAAAAAATAATTGTATTGAATACAAAATAAACATATTTCGAATATTAATTTATCCTCTGTTGTTTTATTGAATTTAATAGAGTTAAATAGACGTTATTTTAACTAAAACGATTATTTATTTTTTTAATTCATAATTGTGAACATATGTTTAAAAGTTTATTTATTTTAATTTAAAGACTGTAAAAAAAATCTGTTAATTAATTATAACAAAAATTAAAGTTTTAACAAAATGCTATTAATATACTAGTCTTGCCGAATAAATTTGTTTATAAAAAGATAAACTCAATTTCGACATGTATGATTAATTTAAATTAGTAATAATATATTACTTTTAATTATACCTGATTGTTGTTGTTATAAAGGTTTAAGTTTACAAAAGTATATAAAAAACTTAAAGAGAAAAATAATATTACGGAATTTTTTAGCGTCCGTAAAGAAAAGGCGCTAAATATATCTAGTTTAATCTAATTATTATTGGTGACTATTTTTTATATAATTTAATAATTATTTTCTATATTATCTTAATACAATTTTAAGACTATTTCTTTTAACTGAGGCAAAAACTCACAAATTTCAAATACTATACTGAAAGGATTGTATAAACCAAAGCCTTTGACAAATGGTACGTTTAATATAAATACACATATAATTATAGTTAACTTACAGAAACCCCAAGGAAATTGAGACGCTGTATTTCTGATTTAAGCCGTGGTAGCAGCCTGGGCATGTCGGCCAGTAGGTGTGAGTTGTCCCGATAGGACTTGTTGCTCAACACCTTCTCAAAGGCCAGAGCCGCGGTCCATACGGCGTCGTATGCGTGTCGAGCGTATGGGCTGAACGGTTTGGGAGCCTTGGGAGACAGTAACATCTCCTGGGTGAAGCGGGATACTAGCTGGAAAGGGTGTCAACAGCGATGGGGGAGTTTCACAAATAATCTTGTTTATGACACAACAACTCTTCCATTTATAGATATTATATGGTTGACATTTTGGTGGCAGGAAATTAATATGACAGAAATATAAAAATACCACTGAACATTCATTTATCATGATTAAAATGATCTAAGATTTTTTTCTGAAACGTATAACTTGATATTTACTTAAATTTGAGTATGAAATAAATTAAAAGATGTCAATTAAGTTAAAATGAAAAATATTAATTTTAATAAACGATTGTAAGCTTTAAAAATATAAATCTAATGATAATTAAGGAAAAAAAAATATGGTAGACAAATATATAAAGGAGGGATAGGTAATATATTTATGTAAATAATGGAAAAAACTGAATGTTTAATGTTGTTAATGTTGATACTAAATAGTACTTGTAGCATTCATTCATATATGATATACACTCATTGCAAAAACTGCCATTTAGTTGTGTAGACAGTACAAAATATAATATGCTAAATATATTTTTACAAATCGATTTATCGATTATATTCTATTTCTGAATGTAATAGTATATTAATTAAAATTTATATATTTTCTTGAAAGTACATATAAAAATGTATCACCCACTTAGTTTATTAGTTAACAGTTTGAAATACGTTCTTAATGCCATTAATAGACTTAAATTTCACAAAAGATGTAATATAGTTAGTCAGCAGATAACTTATAAATTGAATATATGTTAAATTATAGGTATTAAAAAGGTAATACTATGTTTAAATCACATAATTACGTCTATAGTGTAAATAACACTATAAGCAAATAAATACTCATAATAGAGATAAAAGTAATATTTTAGTTGTAATAATTAATTAAACATTATTATAAGTATATTTTTATAACAGATAAATACTTTCAATTAAATTTATAAAATCAATAATAGTTCAAATTGTATATTATGTATTTTAATTAATATTATTGAAATATACATTAAATTAAATTCATGTCAAAAATACATTTTTTTTAATTTCAGTGTTTATTCAAAATCCCATTACTGTAAGTTTTTTTTATTGACCTAATATCTTACAGAAGCTTAAGAGTTTAATCCTCCGTAAACATTAAACATTAAACATAAATGTGAAAACCATTCAAAAGATAAATTTGACTGTAATTTTAAATAATACATTTTTTGTGTGAATCCGGAAGCTACTTTTAGAAAAGCCTTTATCATCTTACTTAACAAATTTTTTCACTTGAGTACTACTTACTAACATTGTCTCTAATTACAAATTCAGGTGAAAGTTACCTAATGTTTAATGTATACATAATATTAATTCGGTGCTAGAAATAGATAACCACTATAAGTTTAAAGCCATTTACATAGTTTCCCTTTATATACTTAACATGAATTGTATTTAGGTTAACATTTAATAATAAAATAAGTATTGATTTAATTTACTATGAGAATAAGTTAGATAAAAATAAAATATTCTATTAATAGTTTTTCAATAAATTAATCCTGAATTTCACAGAGATATCTGTTTCAGCTGATAAACATATACAACATTTGCGCAAACATTAAACTGGATGAACTAAAAACTTCACCATGGAAAATAATATAACGTTAGAAATGTAATTTTCTTTTGTCAAATGATAAATGTATATTTTGCGATGGAGTTAATTATTATACAAAAAGCTATAGGTAATATCTACAAATTGCTGTGCATATATCGTTATTTCTAGGAGCATAATATATTGGTACACAGGTTTTCATTTTCTTATACAAAAGCATACAACACATTACTTTCTAAAATCTTGTAAATTATTTTTACCTATAGGCTTATACTTAGTGTAGATTTGCGTTTATTTAGGAACACATCTTAGTAGGTTGGACAGTAAAAAAAACTATTGCAATTTTTGTCTGTTATGCCGGGGAAATACAAATATTTTACATGTGTCAAAATTGGAAATTATTCTTAATTGGTTATGTGTTCAACACGTCAAGAGAGCTTGCTTCTGCAGAGACAAAAACTGACTTCAGACATTGTACCTATCCTGTTCTGACATTCTAACTAAAATTTCGGAATCAATAATTATTGATGTCCGAAATTTAAAAGTTCATTTCTAAAATGTGGCAAATTTAAAAATAAAGTAAGGTATTTCTAAATTATATTAAGAAAAAAATATAATATCAATGTAAAGTTAAATAGAAAATATTTTATATAGATTTTTTATTCACTGATTACATTGAAATATTTATATGCGTATCTGTATTTCAAAATTTTTTATACCCATCATTTGAGGCAGTTATTCCTAATTTAGGATTACAATGATTAGCTCATGTTTACATTGACATGATTAATTGAATTGTTTACTAACTTGCTTTTCTATAATACTTATAAATTCATTTATTTAATTATTGATTTCTACAGTGAATGATTTGACAATATTTTGACACTAATTAATCTATATATTTAAATCAGTATTTATTTTTAGATACACGTAAATTCTCTAATATTGTTACTAAGATGCTACTAAATCATTTCATTTTCATTTTTATTCTGAATTGTATATTTTATTATAAGTGATTGTTTTAAAAGGTCATGATGATGATCTACTGTCATAAATTAATCCAATTTGATACATCATTTAACAAATACGCCTACTTCATTGTACACTTACGATTTGCATTAAACACAAAGAGCAGAATTTTTTTAGAGAATATAATTTATCCCACAGCACTTAATTATCCTACAATTTAAATTGCCCTCAGAAGTTCGACGATTTAAAAAAATACACAATATTTTTCATTAAGGATTAATGGATCATTGATATATAATGAACTGAAAGTTTGAGAGGATCAAAGGCCATATGATGTGATTGAACATGAAGTAACTTACGCCTGAGTTTTATTGATTGGAAACAACAATCTTAGGTTTTAGTAAACACGAATATATAAAATTAATAACGTTTTTGAAAAAAGTTTTTTTAAGAACTCGGACTTTATAAACATATTGAGACGCTGATATTAATCGTATGGGTTGTTGGGATTGAAACTTTATATTCAGACACGCGGACAATTATGCCAATGTGTGTTGTATTTGAATTAGCAGTCACCTACCGAGTAACTTGTATTGACGTGGACTACAGTTTCTGAATGGTCACTGTCGTCCTCATCAATCCCCAAACTATCGACCACGAAATAACCTCCAATTGCCTCTTCTAATTGTCCCATAGTGCAGGAGTGCGTACCAATCGATTTCGTTGAAGGTTTCGTCCACCAGTTGTTGGAGAAGATTTTGGGCAGGATCCAGACATACTTGGGACCGTACAGCTTTTGTCGATAGACCTGAAGGTACAGAATATACATTTAATTAACAAATAAGTTATTTTAAAATAAAAGTGGCGCGTTCAAAGTTTTCAAATGAACATGTATATATATATATATACACATGTATAACATTTTGAAACCGACGCATTTAATAAATATAATATTATTAATTTAAACTAAAAAATTCTCTAAATTAAATTCAAAAAATATTTATTTATTTATAAGAAATACACAAAAAAAAATACAATATTTAATATACAGTGTATTACATATTACTATATTATTCAGAGTAAGAAATACTGCTGGCTTTCCATGTTTGCTCAATTACTTCTGCCAAATATGAATACTTATTCCTCAAAATATTTATTATATCGCTATTAAATGTGGAATTGAACAATTTAACTTACTTGTATAAATATATTGTCGAAATATTTTAAATCCAAATGTGTTTAAAAAAAATATAGCACGAGATAAATGCAATGTCACTATCTAAATTATTCCCTAAGAAATTAAATGATATTTTAAATAATTGAAACCTTATAAAATTATCCACCTACTGTATTCGGTAATCACAGTAGCAAGTTTAAAATTTGATCTTACTTCTCTATATATATTCCTAGCACGAAATTCAAACAGATACAACAATTATAACGATACAATTGAAACAGATTTAATAATTCATATGTGCATGTTAGAAATAAGCTGATTTAAACTGATATGACAAACGCACCGGAATATATTTTCTTTGTTTTTTTAACTTTTAAAACTTAAATCTAATTATTGTTACAAATTATCATATTCAAAACATAATTTTGAAGACGATATTTTAAATAATGTATTCCATTGAGAAATAATGTTCAGTATGATGCATTACAGGTCCATTTATTTATTTAAAAAATTGAACAAATCGGTACATATAAAAAATTAAAAGCGCTGTTATTAATATATATATTCTAAATAATGAAAAGAAGGAATAAAAGTCATTTTCTCGAATCGATACTTTGGTAAATAACCTTTAATATAAAAGTAAAATAATTACGTAAATAATATATCTATGCATGTCAACATACATTTTATCAAAATGACTGTTTCGATAATTTTCTGCTCTACCTGTTTTATGTAGTTTTGTTATATATATATATATATAAATATATAACTTTTTACAGAGTTTTGGCAATTAATATATTTAATCTAATTTAAATATTAATTAAGATTTATTTAATAGGTGAGAGATTTGATATTCAATTAAATATTTTGAATGTAATAATACCTACATCTTTCGCATGGAAGTTTGAAATACATATATACTCTAAGTATTTAATATTCTATTATACGTAAAGTTTTATTATTTTAATTTATACTAGTTTTATATGCTTTGCGAAGTAAACTTTCGAAAATAGTGAAATCGTTATATTATTTCAATTATTTTGCATCATTTGGTTTATATCGAGTATTAAATCGAGTATTAAATCGAGTATTAAATCGGGTATTAAATCGAAGATAACGGGAATTATTTAAGTAATATGAATGCTTAAACATATAAAAGCATGTATGCACATATAATATATACATATATACTATATAACTGTCGACAGATACACAATTCATAAATTTTATTAAATACTATTCAATAATGGGATCTATTAATTTTTATAATTCTGGAAAATATGTTGACCTGAACTAATAGCTCTAATTTTTTAGTGCTATTTTCAATTTGAGATATGTATATATAAATATATTCCCATTTAAAGTGTAGTACAATTAAATTAAAAAAATCTTATTTTAGTGTTGATTGACAAAAAGTTGAAGTTTCCTAACTTTAATGTTAGTTTTATGTTGTCAGCGTATTAAATATTATGTTAAGAAATATTTGAGATTACTGAGTATAAATTATCCCATTATGTATTTAGGAACACACATATATAATATGTATATGAGCACAAATATAAATTATTGATTTTTAAGCCTTAAGAATTAATATTTTTCATAGTAATATAGCTTGAAGATATATGCTTCATTACACTGGAACATATTAATTAATCTTTTATCATTTATAAGTTTTTTCCTAAATATTTAAATTTAAAAAATAACACTTAAATTCTAAATTGTGAAATATATTACATGTTTTTCATTCAATTTTTATGATATTTTAAATATATATATACGAAAATATTACAATCAAAATCATGTTTTTGTATCAATACTCACTTCGCAGAAAACTTGCTGAGCAACTGTTTCTCTGAATTTTCCAAATATTATTCTGACACCGAACTCCTGAAAGGAAGAGTTGGAAATGCATGAAAGTAAAACCAATAAATTAATAAATCTGTTAAAAATAGGTTAAATTTTCCTATATAATGAGATTGTTGAGTTAATGTTTCTTAAAAGTAGGTTAATTCCTGTATTTTACAATTTACTCTTAAATAAATTATTTACAGTATTTATAAGTAAAAAGTAGGAAAGATACTTAAATATTAAGGTTAACCCGATTCCCCCAATTTTATGAATATTTCAATAAGCAATATACAAAACATATTTACAAACAGTTACATCCGAATGCGAAAATGTGTACAGCCCCATTAGACATCCAAAAACAGAAGGCGACAGAAGTCATTAAGCTAAGCATTGCAAAGGGAAGTTCTTGTTCAGAAAATTAAAAGATCTCCCCACTATAGACAAGTCTGTATATACTGCGATTTGTCCAAACTTATAGTATATACGACTTGAGGGTTTGGGGCAGAAGCTACTGCTAAGTATTGGGCACATAATAAGATTCCCACTTAATTGCGAATGGATTAATATTGCTTCCTTCACCAATATTTTACCCGGGTAATCCTATTTGAATATGCGTGAACTGGACTCAATATTGGCATTACCCTTGTGTTCCATCGTCCTTTATATTTTTTTCTTCGGCTTTTTTCCTTTGCCCCATTTTTTCTAGTGAATCTATTAAGAGTTTGTGTTGAACTCTTTTCTTCTCTTGGTGAAGAGATAAAATAATTCGTTATGCATAAATACAACGGCAAACCTCTCATCACGTGATCATAAAGTACGTGTGCAAAAAGAACAAGACAAATAAGAAATCTAGAGATAGAAAATATAAAGAAACGATGACTATTTCTGATCTTTTGAGTGTTATTCGGCATATAAAACGCAGCGATCATCTATAATGTAGCATACAGCTAAAAATAGATGGATGATACGATGGTATCATTGTTTTCTGTTCGTTCAGAAATTGCTGTCTATTTGTTGCATTCTTGTTGGAGCAGATAGATACGCAATTTGGATGATGAGTATTTTAGGATGATTATAATATAAATCATTTACAGTTATAGATAACAGAATTTTCCTACTTGATAAGTTTATTTTATGAAACCTTTGGTATAGTAGAAGTGATAACCCATAGTGCACAAAATATCTTTTACAATTCCTTAAAATGAATATGCCTGTAAAAGAGTCACTGGCACATTATGCCAAGTTGAGTAATATTCATTTGTATTGCTGTGAAATATAATATAATATAATATTAGTATCATTGTTTACTAACTTTAGATGTTTAATGTATGAGTATGATACTCATTTAATATTATTTACTAGAATTCCATGTAATATATTTAAGTAATATTCTATAGCGTACACCATTTTTCTCATATAAATGAACTTATTTCAATTGATTAGTACATTGTTAGTAGGAATTACATGTAATTAAGGTATGCTTCACTTACAGTAGAAACAAAAAAACGTTGACTAATTTAATGAATATTTCTTTCTTGAAAAGAGTTAGTCAAATTTGTCTAACAAGAAATCAAAAGTTATAGGTTTTCTATGATTTGAAGACAAAAATATGAAAGTCAATTTTCTTTTTTTGATGACAAGGTAGACACAATATTTTGCGACAAAGGATTTTTATAAAAATAATATAACCATAGCTACTACATATTATTGTAATTATATATGAGGATCTAAGCATGTTTGGATAGATATAAAAATCAATTTTTTTATGACAAGCTAGACATAATTCATTACGCCATGGATTTTTATAGAAATAATACAATCAAAGCTAGTACATATTATTGTAATTATATGTGAGGATTTAAGATTCGTCGGATAGATATTCCTCAAATGAAAGCTTCGTGAACATTGTAATTGTTATACCTAATGGACGTTCATATACGATCACATTAACATGGATCGTTTAACAAATCAAAAGAGTTGTCAATTTAATAATCGCTAAAATATCCTATAAAAGATGTATATTTAATTGTATGGTAGAATTCCTCGATAATAATATTGCTTATGAAGCTTATATAATGTAGTTTATATTAGGAAGCTTTAGAAGTTGGAAAAATTACAGCATAAATATATTATTATTACTTAAATTTGGCCCATTCAATCAGTTTTGTAGTAAATCGGGTTTCTTATTAAATTTCAATAATTTTAAATAAAAGTTAAATTTATTTAATTTTTGCATACACATACAGTTTTTATTTATGTATTTACTTCTTTACTTTTACATGCATATCTAATGCATATTTTTTGTGATATATAATTTTGGAATTAAGCATCCAAAATTATTCATAACAATTTTACTTAATTAGCGATATCAATTTTTGAATATTTGAATATGTTATCTAATATTAATGAAATTAAACACACTTAAGCATACCTGATGCACACAAATAGTATATTTGTGGACATAAATCACCAATGTCAAATTTGAAATATTTTAATTTGAGTTCAAGTAAGCTTAACGAAAATATTCAGACTTGAATAACTTAACCTGTCCATTCATTCAACGTTTACTGGGAAAGGCAGTATTTTATGACGCAAAATTCATCAGATGCGACAAGGGACATATATATAAATATTAGATATATAGGATGAAAATTATGTTTTTCTTAAGCAGCATGGATTTCTAATGTCTAAAAATAAATCAAGAGTAAAACAAGAATGAAAAGCATACATAGATTGGCAAAAATGATGGTATAATATAAAATATTCAGAGATTGTCTACATATTAGTTAAAGCAATATGAGATTGGATCACACTGGAAATGACTGAAGCAATGCGCTAATAGTAGATAGGGCTTGGGGTGGATCAAGTGTTTTATACATGGCGGTACATGGTTGATACAATTATAGTGTTGGTAAGTACACATTTATGTACATGCGCCAACACCCTATGTACAATGCACTCGATACATCCACTAACTAATCCCCTATATGCACTTAAGATAAATAGTATTTTAGCTTAACAGAATACGGACAAATTGTATTGACATTATGAATGATTTAGATGCTATTTCAAAGAATTTTATAAAACAAGATTGATTGATATATTTCTGTTAGTTAGACTACTGTATTGTTAGTGAGAAAACTTAAACTTAAGTTAAATGTAATATTTATGTTGTTTATATACGATTATTTGAAGCGAATAAGCATTGTATATATAAAGTATAATGCATATTATATCAATATCAATTAACTTGTTTGATAAAAAATTATATAGATATTTATCTCTTATATACTATTCTAAATAACGATTCACAATTACTTAATTAATTGATGTAAATAGTTATACCTCAAATGTACTATATTATTAATTTATAGCATAACACATTTTTAAATAATTTAAACGGCATAAAAGACGTGATGTTTCACAGTT
The DNA here is from genome assembly GCA_036023295.1 of Invenusta paracnida. Taxonomy (NCBI): domain Eukaryota; kingdom Metazoa; phylum Platyhelminthes; order Proseriata; family Coelogynoporidae; genus Invenusta; species Invenusta paracnida. The sequence continues at coordinate 14,280 of JAYRBW010122313.1, forward strand.
ATGGTTTACCAGGTTATATAGTTTAGTTGCGGATTAATAACATTTCAATTGTGAAACACCTTGCCAAGTATTCATATCATATAAATCTTACAGTTCTCAATGCTGTTATATTAAATGATTTTCTTGAAATTACAGGAAAATGAATTTAGATAAACAAAACTCCATTGCAAGTTAATAGACTTTATTATATATTAATATAGTTAAACTAAATTATAGCCCTTTTAATTTATCTCTCTTTTATTGTCAGTAAATCAATACTGAACTATGATATACATATAGGAAAGAAAGTTGATGCAATAATCTTGATACTGGGCGGGAATGACTTCTCAAGAATAGAATTAGCTACTTTCTTTCTTCATAATATATTATATCCAGGCACAGAGGTAATTTTCTGTATACAACGGGCATGTCTTGTTGACTAACAGAAATTAGAAGAAAGAGAAATACTAAAACAAACAAATCATTATAGCTCCGAACGGAAGTCAGTCTAAGAATAAGATTTCTCATTCCTCCTGCCAAAATAAAATTAGTTAAGAACGGCATTTTGTGTCAAATTCTTTGAGATTGTGTGAAAGCCATCCCACTTTCTTACAAGTTTACAATGACTTGAGCATGTTTAGTTCCTAAATATTATGTGTTATTCAATACACCCACTCAATTGTCTAGTCTTGTTAAAATTTCATATTTAAGAATGTTAGCTTTAGGTTGTACTTTTACATGGCCGTTATTTTTTATCTGACAAAAATTGTAAAAACTTGTACAATATGCAGTATATATACATCGCGAAAGCAAATTACATCATTAGTTCTTGCGCTAAGTTATTTAAAAAAAATAGCGTTGGATGTTGTCAAAATAGAACTTGCATAAGTCGTGTATGTATTGTACACCCACAAAGATTTCTTGTTATAAAGTTATAAAGAAAATATTATTAAATATACATATACCTAAATATAAACATATATATTCTAGAGCGAGGAGTCCTGTTATGTTGTTGGCGATAGAAGATAGAAGGGGGGAGGGCGGTAGGACTTGAGTAAAGGGGAGACGAAGCCATCTTAAAGATAATGTAAATTACATTTTGTACGCATCTTCTGTATATACATATATACACATATACACAGAATGCGTTTGTATATATATGTATGTACTGTGCTTAAGGGCAACTTACATTAAGAGCTCGTAGTTTGGTTTCAATTTCACTGATATCCCAGTCAACCCGGTCCACTTTGATTCTGTTACGATCGAAGCCGGCCTCCATTTCGTCCACCGCCTGGGGGTAGCGCAGGTGAGAAGGAAGTATAAGTAAATATATATATATATATAGAAAGAGGGGAAAGGTAATTCTGTCTTACACTTCCTCTTTTAGTAGATTATGTAAAGAAGAATAAACTTATATTTGAACTTTGAGTTAGGAGAGTAGGTAGAAAAGAATGAAGGAGGGTAATGTAAGAATTAAGGGAGACTGTTGGGGGCGAAATGACATGGAGGGTTACGACGAAGTATCTAACACACGAAAAGAAATGTCATCGCGCAAGAATCTCTTTGTAGACAAAAGTTGATTTTTCAACTGTAAGTAAATAAAGTGTATGCGTCCTTTTTGATTACATAACGCATTTCTATATTGTTGATAAATCATAACTTTCATTATAAACGTTTTCAACAAACCCGTAAAATTCTTACTTGACAGTCATAGTGTAATAGAAAGATGTAATTTTTCTGAATTCATAATTTGTATAATTCAATAATACATATGTACCAATAAAAATATTTGATTTGACAATTTTTATTCAAAACTCATTATCAATTTAATATAAACTAATACTCCCAGATAACGCGTTCAAATTTTAATTCGTTCTACTTATACATATTATTTCTATTTTAATCTTGGAGCATTAAAAATGGAGCGTTTCATGAGTATAATAAAAAGGAATTGAAATACAATATATATATCGTATATTCTAAAAAATATACATTATATAATAAGCACAATAAACTTATACTTATAATGAAAGAAAAATTGTTACTGTTAGTGTATATTATGTATGTATTATTATTAGGAATTCTGCAACACAAATTCAGGGACTTAGCAGATGTTTTAAAATCGAAGAGGCCAATTGAGAAAAAGCACACTATTTTATAGTAGTAAAATATAAAATGTAATATTTTCATTATATATTATTTTAAAAATGGGTATCAGGTATTTTCTCTGGACAAAAAGGGAAAATTTAATATTATATTAATTTAAATGGAGATTTGTAGGGTTTTCTTACTGTTTTCGAGTTAATAAACCCTCCATACTCTATTTAGGTAAAATTAATTATTTTTAAATCTGGAAAAGGGCATTTTTATTTATTTAAACTAAAAAATATATATTACTTAGAAAATGACAATATAAAAACCATAGAATTCTATGTAGTGTACATTACTTGTGAATGTATGTATGTATGAATGAATATGTATAAGTTGAAGGCATTTAGAAGCAGAATTTCTAACAACTTTGTCTTTTTCTTCTTAGCTCTAAAATCAATTTTACAATAAATGAGGCGAAATTAGATTATTTTATTTTAATTAGATTTTTTTAGTTCTAATGCCTAATTCATTAATGGACAAGTTTTCTAAAAA
>JAYRBW010122324.1:0-16897 GCA_036023295.1 Invenusta paracnida
CATCTTTGTAAATATACTACTATGCATGTATAAACATAGTAAACATACGAGCAGAATAAAATGTAAAATACTTATACCAACACTACTATATATCTACTAACTACTAAATAAGCATCTAGTAATTTCATATTGAATTAAGAGGCATTCATCAAGACTATCAAAAAATTAAAAGTTTTAATTTACATACAACGAAATATAAATTTAATTATTACTTATTACTTTTGACAATATGTAATATTGGTGTATTGTATAAAATAAACACATATATAATATATACATAAGAAACATATATGAAAGAATGACATAACACCTTTCGAACATTGTAATTATTATTATTATTATTATTATCAATTAACCAATTAATATTATTATTGTGTAATTATTATTAGTAGAAATAAACCTTAATACGTACCTTGTCCCGAGGCTGTTGCGAAAGACTGGGCAGGATTCTGGCAGCTCCCTTTTTCCTTTCGACTTCAGCAGAGGTCTGCACAACGGCTGTAGAGGGTTGTTGGCGACAAATTGGTATTGGTGTGGAGCTTCGCGAGCTGGAATTACTGCTGCTCTCCTCATCGCTGGCGTTACTGATCAACTATGCACGCATTCAGAAATCCCGGTGGTTTAGTTATATGGTGACCAAAAAGCGACAATTATGCAAAGTGATCAATATAACGATTGTGTAAACATTTTAATATTATTATTTGCCTTAAAATGGTACTGTACAGTTTTTACATGTGTATATAAATATGTTAAATGAACCAAAATATTATCTAGAATAATTAGGGTTTTTACGTACTGAAATAATTAAAAGCTTATTTTTTATATATGCAAAACATAAGAAAAAAATTAAACACTATTTTATCAGATTATATAAATTAAAAGTTATTTACCAACATTTAAAACATTTGTTTCACTTTTAGAAAGAAACATTTTTGAGTATTACTCATATTTTCTATTTGGAGATTTATAAACCAATTTTATACATAATAGATTTATGCAACTAATTTGTTTTGTATAAGTTGAAGTTCAGACATATCCACAAATTAAGTAGATTATATGTTGTATTTCATTAACTAGAACATTGTACTATAATTTGTGAATCATAAACAAACAATTGATAATTTTTAGCTACTAAATTCTGATAGGATAGCTTACCATATAATGCTGGTTATTTGTTATACGAGTAATGCATAAAGTGATACGCAAAAAAGAGGTTCTTTCGATATTTAAACAATTTTGTAACAATCTGCGTCAGTGTAATTGATAAAAATAAAAACAACACCGTAAACACTTTTTTGATTTAAAAAGTAATGTTTTTATGAATTAAAACAAGTACATTATTATATTAATAGAGTAGTAATGCATAATAAAAAATGTTGAAATCAATCGGGCAACAACAAAAGTAGCAAAGTAATTAAACATTTTATTGGAGAATTATTTATTTCAATTAGCTTACTGTATCTACAAATTATTAGAAATCCACCAATTAATAGTAAATTTGTAAACGATATATATATATATATATATATAATTTGTATATGTACATGTCAACAAATAAGATAATAAATAAATGTTGATAATCTTGAGTACCATGTTTTATTCAAAATAAGCAAAACAAAAAACAAACGTTAGGTCGCATAGTTATGCTTAAACCTATATATATATACAATCTTACCTTAGGCATCTATATTTATAATGGTAAGCAACGTTAAGAAAAAAAGTTTGATGTATATAACAGAATGTATATATATATATGTATGTATATTCAAGTCGCATATTTAAGTGAGTAGACGATCGCACCCATATTAATACGTGAAATAACAAGCTTGTTAATATGTATGTATGTCAAATGTGAAATGTTTAATTCAATTACATAATACGTTTCAAATAAAAAAATATTCTGTCTAAAATATTATCTTAGAATAATTTCGAAAAGGTGTTTAACATTTTGTCGTAAACTATAAATATTTTAATAAAATTAAAAGTCTTTATTTTTCAGTTGAGCCCGATTTTTGCTGAAACTATTTATTACTTTTGAGGTAGTCGAATGCACTATAGTTACCTTAGTAAAAGGATAAAGCTACAAAATGATATATGTTCTATTAAATAACATATCTTTTACAACATTATCTGCTTGTACGGAAATAATTATGCAAGCGTGAGCCTGGCTTACCAAAAGTCTAATAATTAATTTAATTTAATAGAACATTACTACTCTTACTAAGGCAGTTTAATTTTTTATTGTCCAATAATATCTCAATATTATATTTCTAATTTTATTTCATGTTTTAATAACGTATTGTTTGAAATTGTAGCTTAAAAACAGAATGTTTAAATTTAATCACAAAAACTACATGAAATATTTCATACTATTATGTATCATAGGGATATGCAAGTTTAGATATTCTTGCAAACAGAATAATGAATTGTATAATATCTACATAATATATCTACGATTATAAAAATAAATATTTGTGGTCTATTGACGACTAACACTACAGTAAATCTATTAATATTCTAATCAGACTATTTACAGGATCGTGAAAGAAGTAAGTACTGCATAGTATAGTTGAAATTGAAACAGTAGTGATTAGACATTAAAGACAATACTATATGCTACTAAGTTTTTGTAAGTGCCTACATATAGTTAGAAATGGTAGAATTCAAATCAAATAAAAAAGCACATATAAAACACAAGAATAGTAAAACATTTATAGATTCACAAGTAATTATAGATGCATATAAATAATTATTATAACGATTATCTAGACTGGTAATCTATAATTTGATAATGCATGTATGGATATGCCTACCTGTGTACCAAGATTGCCTTATGGTACTATTAGCTATGAAAAAACTTTAATTAATAAATGGCGATGGATACTTTGTGCAGAAAAATTAAAATACAAATTGTACTTTAAACTAAGCATTGAAATGAATACATAACAAGTTGACAGGAAACTCTCCTCAGAAAAGCTGATGCACGGCACTAAACAATTTAGTTTGTAAAATTAATTCTTAAGTTGTACTTTACGCGAGTACATATAGAATAGTTGAACATATGGGCATACACTACATCAATGCAGAAATATAGATTAGTTCGAATACATTAACATTAACAATACATTAACATACTTAACATTACAAAATTAATTTATATAAGCGACATGCAACACAAATGTAAAGCTTAAATTGAAGATAATGTAACCAATTCACTCGAGACATGGTTAAACGTATAGCCAAAACATCTTCTCGAGATTCTGTTAGTGAAATTAGTTTTTTCTTTAACTACTCAAATCACAAAATATCGACAGTTTTAGGAGACTTTTTCTATCAATCAAATGTTATAAAAGGCTTTTCGCCCGTGTTAAAATCCAAACCATTAAGACGTTTTAACCAAAATTTCACTTCTAAGAGTTTAATTTTATTTTTAAAATACAAAACATATTTATTGCATTGTTATTTGAGATCACATTGTATCAAATCACATTTTTTACAGCAATGAAAGTCGTTTTTAAATGAGATTAGATGATTAATACTTCCTGTCTAAAGAAAATGACTTATGTTTGCCTTATGTTACCACGACTGTCACTAAGTAGACACGGTTTAAAAGAATACCAGTCTAGATATAGATTATTATCCGATATGTTTACAAAGATAGTAGAACTATAAAATATATATAATAATTGGAATATATAATGCAGTCGTGCCCTCAGCGAATAATGCGTGTAGTTTGTTTTTCATCCCCCAAAAAATTGCCAATTTAACAAGATATGTAAATTGTAAATATATACATAGATCGTAATATATATACACACAAAGAATTATTATATATACACAGGTGGGCTCATTTGACACTGAAAAAAAACAGAAAAAGAATCGATCGTTTTTAATAAATGGAAGAGTTCTGTTATTTAGTCTTTCTTTATTACACTCAATTTACAAGTAGAATGTAATACTTTAGTAATATTCGAAGCCGGATATGTTTGAAAACATTTACACTATTTTTATAATGCCTTTAATATTTTTAATGAATTTCAAAAATAAATTATACTTCTATCATTAATAAATAAGAAGTATACTCCTAATTTTTCACAAATAACTGAAACATATTCTTAAATAACAATAATTCTTAAATAGTGACTAAGTTTTTAAATAACAAATTAGCAGAGTTGACAATTCAGATTCTTTTAACTATTTTTTAATTATAAGTAAAATTTTAAAATAAAAAGTAAGAACGACAAACATATTTTAATTCACGTGTTTCGAGACAACAATATTGTCTCCTCTTCAGGTACTTACAATAACTATATAATTGGCGAGTAATATTACATAATAGTTTAGATTGATAAATTGAATAAGAAAAACTAAATTGTATACTAGGCGGATTAAATAGTATAACATCTATTACAAGACATCAATATCACAAGGAGAATGACAAAAAGGAGAAATTATGGAAGCTAAAACAAGTTAATAAAAAAGTATGGACACCATGTTTAGTAAGAGTTAAATAAAGAAGAATTGTGTGTATTAATTAAAATAGATTCCTTGATCAAAGTTATCGAAGTCCGATGAGCCTACGCAAATTGTTTAAAAGGAATCTTTAGAGAAAATATAACTAGAAGTATTATAATTCACTAAATGTGTTCCAGAGAATTTTCTGATCGATACTCCTTGATCTTAATTGTTAGTTCAGTTCAGTTGGAGTTTTTAATTTTAATTAAAACAAGATTTTAGTTTTTAAAAATAGAAAAATGCAATTAGTTTATAATTTTAAATAGATTTTAAAAATATTAAAATAATTTTTTAGAAAGAATATTGATGGTTTTCCGAGATAAGATAAAATGAAAAAGAATTTATTATTTTTCTTTTCTTTTATTTATTATTTAGAATAATTGTTACAATCATTTGAATCCGAGAATTTTCATTAATAAAATTGTGGCGAAATTTAAAAAAATTGAACATTTATTGTTAGAAAAGAATAATTCAAAAAATTTGATTTTGCTCATAAAGCAAAACAAAAAGAACAGCAGAATACATCGTGCTTACATCTGCTGTTCTTCTTTTGTAGCTTTTCATAGTAGCAATATTTTCTTTAAAGATTCATTCAAAATAATTAGAGTAGGCTCATCGAACTTCGATCTCAAAGAAGCTATTATGATTAAAACACACAATCTTCCTTCAAATATAACTCTTACAAATAACCGCCTATTTTTCTTAATGTGTTTTAACTTCTATAATTTCTCTCTTTGTCTAGTAATTTCTAATGTCTTGTAATAAGTGTCATACTATTTAACCCGCCTTGTATTCAATTTTGTTTTTTCTTATACAATTTATTGATCTAGACTATTATGTAATATATTACCTGCAAATTATATATTTATTTTACCAAAAAGACACGTATATAATTTAAATGGGTTTAACTTTTGTTGGTTATTTTTAGTTTTTATTTAACCAATCATATTTTATATTTTTAATTTGTGAATTATCAAAAATGAATCAAAATTAAGTATTGTAGATCAAAATTAAGTATTGTAAATCAAAATATTTGTAGTATACATTTAGACATATAATATATATATTTCATATTTTGTTCGATGTCAATTTAATTTTAATTTTAATTTTCCCTAAACGATATAATATACATAATGTTTTATTAAGTAAAAAGATATCACGTTAGAAATTGAAGAATCTCAGAGAAGAACTAATACCGAGACATTCAGTAACAAATTATGCCTTTCATGACTAAACTACAGCTAATTGATTGATGGGTCTGTTTTTAATATTGGTATATATATATAAATGTCATAACATAAAATCAATAAAAAATTACAAATAAAATAAACCATAATGAGTGAAAAGCTTACATCGTAAGTGATTTCAGTTCTCTTCCGTGGAACACTTTGTGGATTTGCATAAATTACCGAGGATCTAATATTAATAGAATGACAAAACACATAGACAGTATGAAACATATATATATATTATCAAAACATCTAAAAAAAGTAAATCAGTATTTTTGCCTTATTTTGGTTACTTTATTTGTGTTTTATATAATAATGTGTTAAATTTATAACATCATCTACTTTTTAATGCATCTACTGTAGCTAAACATTAACTCACAAATCAACATAATGATTTTAAAAATGGTGTTTTATATAAAAAAAGTAATTATAGATCATTGTTTTGAAATAATACGATATTTGCCATTTATTTTTGCGGAGTTTAAGGACCTCCTCCGCTTTCTCTTAAATATGTCATTTTTAATGTTTGGCAACTAAGCCGCTACCAATAGTATTAATTTTTATGGTTAATTACCTAATTAACATTTATTATCAGAAATTGTATATTTGTTTAAGCAATATATACATATATATTACATACACTGTTGTATATACATATATATATAACACATGCTTATATCCACTGCCAGTTAGCTACTTGTTTGAAAATATAGTAAAAAAAGCCTTTCAATTGTTCAACTAATATTAGCGTAACAAATAAATAACATTTAAAGTATTATAATTTGATTTTGTTTATTATTAATATATTAGGTAGATATATTTGGACAAAAATGTACTTTATGATATATATGTTTACTTAACAAATTAAATTTACAAGTATAACTTATACTCCGAAAGACAAGGTATACATAAAATAGTTAGAGATTGATTAAAAAAGTATGTTTTAATCTATTTGAATTTTAAGTAAATATGTAATGAAACCTTCAACTTCTAATTAACTAAATTTATTAAAATTAAACATTGTATTTAATTTATTAACTATATCATCGTTATATTATTAAAAACTTGAAATTATTTGAACAAATTTACTTCATTTCTTCTTTTCCCTGATTATACATTTCATTATTAGAAGTCAACTGTGCCGAATCATTGTCGTCTCTACGTTCCTGTGCAATGAAAGGAAAACATTTACTATATAAAAGTTATCTTATTAATTAAATCACTTAATTATTTTTGTATTTTTCCTAATGACAAAAAAAATTTGTTATAGAAAAATTGTTGATAAACGTAATTTTAAATTCACGTTTAAAATTGACAACAATATTAATATATGTGATACATTAATCGACTTATATTTTTATGTTTTTACTAAGAATGAATAGATAATTTAATATTTATATATTTATTTCAAAGGATAAATCGTCATTTTAATTTTAACTTACCTGAAATCCTTGCAGTCTGTAAAATCTTTCTTTGGATTTTGGACTTTCGCATTCCACATCGTCAAGGTCTGTTAATGTTAACACATTGAAACGTTGCTTTATTCAAACTATTTTTTGTAGACATATAGTATCAAAAGAGAAGTATTTAACACAAGTTGCTATAACATAAGAATTGGTACATCAATTATCGGAAGAGAACTTCTCTTATCAAGTAATGTACACATAATGTGATGGAATATTAGATAACGAGACTACATACATATTAGCTCAATGAACTTTATTATTTCATGTTAACTGGGTTTTTTGTAGTAAAATATCCATTATTTCATTACAGCAGGATTTTCTTTTATACTTCCAGAGTAACGTCAAAATTAATGTTACTCAATTATAATGTTTTAATCGAACGGATCTCTGTTATTAAATATAAAATAATTTGAAACAATTAAAATAATCGATTTATAAATAATAATAATTATTTCATACCGATACTTTTAGGGTATGGCAGTAAAAATATATAAATAATTGTCCATAGAAGCTAGTTTTCTGGAGCAGTAACAAGAATAGAAAAATGTACAGGCTAAGTTTATTCACTATTGTTTGCAAAAAACTTCCATTAATTATCAATTAATATACAATTTGATAAAATAGTCAATAACAGGACTACTTTTGATAAATGAATGAGAGTATGTTAAATAACCAGTTTAAATGCATGCTGATAGCTGAATAATATTGTCTAGTAATTTTATATAATATATTTATAAGGATCATATATATATATATTAATATTACCATTATAGCTTATTAATAGTTTTACCTATTTGTTCATTTTATAATATTACTCCAGGAAACTTGCTTGTTGGAGCTATTTTTATATTTTTACTGACATACTTTAAAAGTATCGAAATAAAATATATACCTAGCTAATATTTATAAATCGATTCTAACATTTTTTCCGCTCAATAAATTTATTTTTATTACAAAGCAAATTAGATAACATTATAATTGAGTAAAATTGATGTTGACTGTTGTCTGCGAAAGTATAAAAGAAAAACATGCTATAATGAAATAATGGAATAGATATTTCACTAAACTAACCGCAGTTAACCTGATATTGGCTAAGTAACTAAAGATAAAATCATTACAAAATTGAATAAAATTGTAAAATTGTAATAATAAAGTAGATATACTGGACATTTTCCTTAAGTCATATTCAATATTTAGCAATTATTCGAGCTTAAAGTTTGGCTCTTTGCTACATTTCATTTATGGTATACTACTGCACCCATGGATAAACATGATCTTTCTTGTTTATCTTTAAATGTAACTTTATTATACATTTTATAGTAACAATTGTTGAACCATAATAAGTCATGCTATCTACCATGATATAATATATGTACATAAATTAACAATTTATAATGCTCTACTAACAAATATAGTGATCATAACTCCAACACAACAATAATTAATCATAATCAATCAATTTCATAATTTAAAAAAGTCTTTTAATGTATGGAATTATCTCTAGTTCCTGGATTATGAAAAATAGAGCTATAAATTGATTATTAGATACACAATCTGATGCATAATGTTGTACACTAATAATATCAATATTAATAATAGTAGATAGTAAAGCAATAGCCAAATCGATTAAGATTTTAGTTATAAATATTGATTTCGCAATTGAGGCTATACAGGTTCAAATAGGACTATAATGCAAACTCATGTGCAACCTTATAATACAATTTTAAAATAATTATTTCTACCAGTAATTATAACTGTATATAGGAGTATTGGTCACCTGAATTGGCGCTTATCGTGAGCTGGGCCTCACACTGGCAGTGACCAATGCGGTTCGAGGCCAAACAGCTGTACTCAGCCTCATCAGAAGTTTCCAGGTTGTGAATTGTGCAGACGTAGATCCAGCTGTCAATCTTTTCTGTAGATTTATAGACAAAATATTGGGTTCATGAGTTAACAATTTTCTAATCTCCATGTATTACATATTCTATAATGTATTATTTTTGTTATAATTGTTAATATTCTATTGGGAATTTTATAAATATGTGTAATTTTCACAATTGTGATATCGCTTTATATAAATGGACGACATATTTTGTTTTTACAGTGTGATTCCTATAATTATTCCTGCCGAGAATATATTTATATCAGACCCATAGAGTAAGAGTGGCAAGATTTGTCCCTCTTTTAATTTTCTTGAATGTGTCGTGTTTTTTTCATTATTCAACCATTCAACCATTCACAAAATTCATAAATTATTATAAAATTTGTGTTATTCATATTAAAAAAATAAATCTCATACTAGTTTTGCCCGACACCCTACTGTCAGTAGTAGGTATATAATTTTAATTTTATGTACAAAGTTTTAAATTTGATTAGCCATATTTAGCCCATAATTTACCTGAGTTTGGCATTTTGCTTAACCTTAGTTCTACTAAGGGTGATTAAAATCGCCACCAATGTCAAAAAATGCATTTACTATTTAGATACATAAAGTACATCATTTCCGCTTGGCAATATCCTAACTGAATATGTTTGACATCTTCGAGAAAAAATTGAAGTTATTAGTGCAAACTAAATTTATTTTTATTGCAATTTTACGGAAACATGTTTATTCGTTTGAAAATACGAAATTGAATTTTGTGAAGAAATCGAAAGAACATAGATTTTAGTTTTTATAAATATATAGCAGTTATTTATTTATACTGATGTATTCTCATCAGATATACATATATAACTAGTCTATATACTATATTAGATATATCTGTATACAGAATCCAGGAAGATAATACGGCTGCCCAGCGTAGAAAGAGAGAAAGTCTATAAGCATTGGTAAGCTATAAAATGCATAGAAATTATAGTTATTAATTTTTTAAATTTGAATTTTATGTACAGATTATTAAGTACATTATTATAAGTGAGCAAGTCTATTATTACGTAGAGATTCATAATTCTGTGAAATTATGCTAAGTCGACATCAAGCTAGCAGAGCCAGAGTCACTAATGATAAATCATTTGAGAGAATGAATTAAAGAGGAGAATTTTTTTATCTCATATAGTTCTCTGTGTAATGTTTAATTTTCATTTCGCTTTTAATCTGCGCTTTTATTTGTAACATTTCGAATCAATTCCAACGATTATTCTGAAAAGATAAATTTTATGTAGAAAATGTATTTTCTGATAAAACGTCAATATCAATTAATAATGCCTGATGAAAATAAAAATAATAATAATAAGAAGAAGAATAAACACTATTTATTCGAAATTGACCCCTTTTAAAAAGTATCTTAGGTGCATGTTGTTTATTAGAACTTGGCGATAACGCTGGTACCAAAAATTATCTTTTTAATGCATTCTAGCCTGATTTATTAACGGTCAAAGATATGTAGATTTATTCTGCTTAGACCTGAGACTAGATGCTGTTTGCATCTTAAGCTAATAGTTGACGCTCTTATTCTTGGCTTGATGATTCTACGGCATTGTCTAACATATGCATATATAATTATAGCATTATATAGAATAGCTTAATCATATAAGGTTATATAATTGTTACTAATATATCATATATAAATCTTATGTATACTATAATTACCATTGTATCATTATTATAATATCATACAATAATATATAATTACCCTTCAAAAAGCATATACGATTATATTTTTTCATCTTCAGAAATATATAAACGTATTTGTAATAAACGCCAGAAATATTTATAGCGTTTTTACTATTAAATTACAATTTTTTTATTAAAATCTTCACTAATCCACATATTTTAGTTTTAAGTCAGTTAATAGTCATTGCAGTCGATAAATATGTACAGATATAAAATTGTAATCTATTTTTTTTACTGAAAAACGTTGAAATATTACTGATTTATTGTATTTTATACTATTAATTGTTTCTATCGTTTAAGTATGGTCTACTTATAGACCATAATTAAGAATAAAACAGGTGCATAGATCTCTTCGTATTTAAATTACAATGTTAAATTCTATTCTATTATACCACATTAGTTTGAAAGAGAGACTGTAATTTCCATAATTTATTTGATTTTGAGCGATATTGTTTGAGTTTTACATCAATAATAATATGTACATATGTATATGTATGTACCAATAAAGATCCGTTTGTTGTCTGCAAAAAGTCGTTGTCCATCCTTGAAAAATATGACTTTTGGAACTGGATTTCCACTGATTCGGCATCTGAAAGTTAACGAGTCACCACAGGCCGCTTCCTGATCCGGGAAGGAGGAAATGAATTCGGGACGTCGGCAGGGAGCTGTGTTCTCTGGAATTTAATGCGGAGCGGGATGAAAACACAAGTTTGATTATTATTGTCCTCTGACTTCTGCTTGCTTTTATGCATTTGATTTGATTAGTTTTCTTGAATAGTTAATTTATTAAATAATTTTTGACAAAATTGTAAAATATTTTGTTAAACTTATAAATATATTTCAATTTATATTGCATATATTCTTTCAAATCTAAGAAAGCTTATAAGAATAACTAAATTATAAAATATCTTCATAATAAATAAACAAATATTTAAAAAATAATATATTCTGACTGTGTACTTAGAAAAACTTTGTAGATCTGTACACCTTATTCTTATATAAGTGGTCATTATTTAAAGTACACTTATTGCACATATTAATTTTTAGAATTGTTGCGTTTCGAATCTAACAATTAACTAGCGATATATGATTTAGTGAATGTTCTTCACCATTTTATGAAACTAAATATTGATAATTCATTTTACATTTACATTTATCAAGGAAAATGTTTTACTGAATAAAAAGATGTCTAAATAATATAGCAATGAGTAATTTAATTTATTTACTTAGAGATTTGACTAACCTTTTTGTAACTGAGACAAAATTAATTAAAATGTCAATAGTTATAAGAGAAAGTATTTAAACTGTTTAAATTGCTTTTGTATAATCTTATATCTTGTGTTAAATGATTGTAATAACATTGTTGCAAATATATTCCATTGTTTTTATAATATAAAAAATGAAAAATACAATAAAATCAATATTCTTAATTTATTTTTAATAGTAATAATTCAATAATAGAAGTTAACATCTATTCAATATTAAATTTGAATACATTAAGTCTTTGCTCCAGTAAAACAAACACAATTTATACTGGTTATATATTAATAAATCAACTGTATTCATTTTCGGTATTCGTTTTGAGATAGGATATCAACATTAAATTCCTTCTTACCTAGTGAACTTTTTAGATTTGTATGACATTGTATCGAAATTATGTTATCTATTTGTGTATTATCTAAGATTGTTTTTTATGAGTATGGTATAGTACTTTACTTAAACTAAAAATCTATAAATAACATTTCAATTAACTTATAGCTTTTACAATATATGATATCATCACTCGTTTTTAGATTTGTATTTTCAACATATTTTTATTCAATTACTATTGACCTCTCTTTGCAAATAATTATTTAATATTCATCTTAAAATTTTAAAATTTATTATTTATTATAATAAATAGAATAAGATGCTTCAGATTCATCATTTAGCTCTAAATATTTCACTTTTTAAACCATATTTTCTCACCTTCAACTACGAGAGAAAATTTTTGATTCACCGATCCCATGGGATTCGTAGCAACAACCATATAATCCCCTGCATCTACTGGATTCACATCCCAAATCTTAAGCTCCTGCAACCCCTTCGCGCCCTCGTGAGGAAGAACAATTTCATACTTGTCTGATTCCCTCAATTGAACCATATCGTCCGTTGTGACACGATACCAAAATGTTTCTGTAAGCCATGATAAATATAGATGTTTGTTGAACTCTACTACTAATTAATATGAAAGTAGAAGAACAATATAAATACATTTTTTGTATATATACATACCTATCTTTCAAAGTTGACGATAACTAAATTTTAAATATCATGCATGAAGATTTGCAATAAAATTTTAAAAATAATAATATTAAATGATATTTATAAAACTCAATCAACTGATCAATCATAAAAAATATGACTAATTAAAACCTATAACAAGATAAATGAAAATGTTTGATATAACATTTCATAATATCGCCAATGAATCATAATTTTCTTACCAATAGGCTGAGTTCCTGTAATAGTAATCGTGATAATGGCAATTTCACCATCAAATACTTTGATGTTACTATCAAATAGGTCCAGACGGGGATCTTCCGAACGAGTAAGAGTGTGACATCTCACACTGGAAGCCTGACGTTCCGAGTGCACAATTCCTGAATCCTGAATATCATAATTTTATTAGTTTATTACAATATAAGCAAATTATATTACTGTTTCACTTACAAATAGAATAATTTTGTAAATGGAATGAAAAAATAAAGTACATATATAATTTTAATAAAGTATAATACGTAGTGCTTACTTTAATGGGCATTATCTTTTACCATTTAACCGGATAACTTTATTACTACATGCTTATTCATTTTATTATAGCGATGGGAGTAACCACTCATATGCATTTAGTACTTTGTACATTTACTGTTAAAGTTAATTATTGTCATATTGATTTGTGTGTTATATCACGAATCAGTGTGATATTACGAATGTTTTTAATTCGTAAATATATGAGATATCGCACATTATGATTTCAAAAAGTGTAATGATAATATAAAATAAACAGACGACAGATAATTTTCAGTAACCCAACTCTGATTAACTGAGGATTAGAGTTTATGTCTGAAATAATTTTATAAAATAATAAATAAATAAATAAATAAATGCGTATATATGCAAATATGGTACTACATATATACATATATTAACACGTGCCACTAAAATACACCCGGTGCATGCTCTTATGTGGCGATGTAATATTTTTATGCCTCATATGAATTGACTGATCTGGCTTCGTCAGCAAAGATACATGTATTGCTTAAGTACTTTTGCGTATATGCCTGCAACTCAGTGGTTTACAATGAACGTCAGTTGTTATTTCTATTTCACCTGAGATTCGGAGAAATCCGTGTTATGTTTGTCAGTCCATGACGTCACACCAATTAAGTCAGTGTACTGATTGCTGCGACTGTCATGTCGACCATTTGGATGCTTGGTACCTGGTCTATTGGTCGAGGCGTGGGGGTTGTAGACCGCATCTGGGAAGGCGAGCTCAGCAGTTTGTGAAATAGAGGCCATAAACTGCTCATCCAAAAGATCGTCCGTTAGGTCAACCAATTCTCTGTTTTTTGGATTATAGGTATAGTCATATTGTCTGATGTAATAATTTCATCAAATATATAATTAATCCGATTATTCATTTTAATAATTTAATAACAGTTGCAATAGGGAATAATTGTCATATTGGCTATAGCTAAAAATCAAAACTAATATTTAAAAAAATTATATAATACAGAAAATAAAAAAATGTATCTACCTCAATGAATTGCGCTCTTTCTTTTTAAAATTATTTGGAATTTACGTTCATCAAATTTGTGTTTAATGTAATATTTATGACACGATTTTTCTACATTTACAACATTTGCAACATTTACACACGGATACTAGATTTCGGGCTATGCAAATTATAAAAGCTGTTTAAACTGCAATTTTAAATTACAAAATAAACTATAAAATTATATGTACATGCAGTATATTGCAAATATAGATGTATGCTATAATCATCAACATGTTCTTTATACTATATGCAACGTTTGCAACAAAACGTTTATCTATATTAACTATATATCTTTTAACATGATAACATGATACAATTTCTATAATCATGAAGAGAATGATTTTTAGGAAAGGATAATATTTAGAGTTTCATTCACTAGTATAATTAAGATTTTTGCCGCTCAGACTGATTTACGATACGTTCATACTGTAATGTTACTTGACGTATTATTATATTTTGAGTATATTGCATATAATGTATATGTAATGCACTGAACAGATGATTGAATCTAAATTCATTTGGATGGCTACTATAGTTTACTTTATTTTCTAGTTCTCCTTACTTTATTTTCTAGTTATCCTTACTTTATTTTCTAGTTCTCCTTACTTTATTTTCTAGTTATCCTTAACTTTCACTTTATTATATATATTTTAAAATATAGGCAAATGGTGTTTGTCCCCTTTCGGTCTGTCATATTTTCCAATCTTCAATAGTTCTGATAGCCATATTGTAATATTTTTGCTCTATCGTTCTATTTCTCATTCTTTTATAATTTTAATCCACGAGCTAATACATATATCAGACATCAATTTAATGTTATCTTGTATTAATATTAATGAATTATTTTTTCTTTCCTGGAAAGCCATTTTAAATAATTTTTACCCTTTACTAAAATTTGATCTTGTTATACTCTGCCTCTTATTTGAGGAACATGGCATATTTTTTACAGAGTTTAACAGAAATAATAACCCTAATAATAATGATCCTCTCACTTGTTTCCAATCTTAGCGTTAGCCCTACTGTGTTTGAGACTTCGAAAGCTGCCCAACGGTGTTCTTGTTAACGCCAACCAGTTCTCTTTAAGCTCAGCCTCCTCAGAGCGATCTCCATAGCAACTGCTTCCCCCACCGTCCTGACTCCGATAGTCAAAACTGTGCTTTCTCCCCTGTCCTTTTTCGCCTCTTCGATAGAGGCTTCCCTCCCTGGAGAGATGAGCAGAGGTGACCGAGGAGAGACTTACAAGGTCTGGGTCGATCTCTCCTCCCGCCTCACCATAGAAAGAGCCAGTGGGGTCATAGAGGACCTCATAGCAGATGCCAGTTTCTGTGGGGAGGTTGGGGAATTCGTGGTCATGCATTCGATTGATGAGAGCCTGCCCCATCATTGAGATGTCTCCGTCATGGGTACCCTGCTCGGTAGATAAATTATAATTATAAATATGATATACTATTTAAGCCAGAAGATAAAAACAAATCTCATGCGATTTTAGTTGCAATTTTTCTTGCAATATGTTAAAAAATATAACTTATAAGCAGTTTAAACTAAAATTCTTTTCACGAGTTTTAGCTAAAAATATCACACAAAACAGGGATACATTCAGCTATATATTTATATCTTAACTACTATTATGTAGATCATTGTTCAAAAGCTTTTATAACAATTGTATCACAAAAATATATATATAAAAGTATTTTTTTAAATTTAACACTTTCATTACTGCAAAATGTTTTTAACATTTCAATATCATAAAAGCCCTCAGCTTTATGTGTTAAACGCATAAAGTCATATATACCCCCATTTCATCGAAATGGTAATAGTGAATGAACATAATTACAACATAATAAAACGGGGGGGGGAAACAATACTCACCAATGTTTCATCTAATGATTTAAGGACAGTGTGGTGATCATATTCAATCTCAGTAAATTCTTCATATTCCCGTTGAAGCTAAAGGAACGGATAACATAATAATAATGAAAACATAATTTTACTTTTGATTTGAATCAGCAAATAACAAAAAAATCTAACAAATAATTTATTGTTCATTAAACAGAATAAAAATATTCAATAAGAATGCTTGGTTATTTCCAAAATAAACAATGGGTTTAAAAATATATAATATAAAATATAAAATTTACGATCGATCGATATAAATATTACTTAAGGTGTCATTACTAAAATTTTTTTATCGCCAAAAATGGCAAAAAGCTGGTTAGCTACAGACAATTTTAAAAGATATAAATTCATTCAAACC